>ML847983.1:14078-34148 GCA_009831015.1 Picea engelmannii | reverse complement strand
ATCCACAGAGTGGGCAAGGAATTAGGGGCTGGAAGGTGGGAAAGGGGCTAAGTGTTGAGCCTAGGGGGCTTAAGCCTGGGAATAATATTTTAATATTATTCCAAAAGATAAGTGCATCATATGTTTTTATCCTAAGTCCTTTTGGAAGGACACGTGATTCCAAGTGGTGGGAGGAACGTGTGCTGGTGGAACGCATGCAGTTGCATTGGTGACAAATGTCAACCCTGACACATGCAGATAAAAGGTGACACATGCAGATAAAAGGCCCAGGGTGAGCCGTGAGAGGGGTTCCTCCTCCTCCATTCCATCGTTGTTGAATCCTCTGTTGGAAGCCATGATCGATTCCCATTCCACTGGATTGTCTGAACACGTACAGAGCTATGAGCCGTATGACCAACCCGACTCCTGTAAAGAGCCTTCGTGCGACCCTGTGACTCGAGTGTCTGTGTCGGATTATGAGAAAACCTATGCATGTAACCCCAGCCTACGAGAATCCTGTGTGGATTTTGTAGAAGATTCTTTTCTTGTTCGGGAAAGCTGAGCAAGCCTATGCGAGCATTCCCTGTTCTGAAGCCGTGACTGTGAAGTCATCCTGTGATTGCCGAACCAGTTTGTGGAAAGCCTGTGTCTGTTTTCCCATGGGATTGTTGAGACTATGCAGTACTGGACTGTGTGAGGCTTGTTGGCCTATGAGCGACTCCCTCCAGGTGAGAGAGTGCACAAGGGAAGGAGAGAACTCCTGGAAGGAACCCTGTAGCTGCCATAGAGCCCGTAGACTTCCGATCCGGTCTGTTCCTGTAACCCAAGGTAAGGGAGATTGGCAGCCGAAGGACTGTCCAGGTGACAGAGAAGGTCCATTCTCCTGGGGTGGAACAGGCATGTGGGGAATGAGGGTCTGTGGGCAGTGAGCGTGGGAGATTCCTGGGAGAGCATTCCGTCCTTATGGTTGTGTGTGTTGTTTTCCCTATAACCTCAGCCTGAGCCTAGATTTCCTTGCCTTGGGGTCGAGCTTAGTCCCAGCTCGGGGGTGACTCACTGCTGAGCTGATGAGCAGTGTGGTCTAAGGCTGGGAGGTTCGTGGAAGGCCTGCATTTGGTTGGTGGAATCCACCACAATTACAAGATAAGTATCTAACTATGTTCTTATCACATTTTGCATTACTGTGTTGCATATATTATCATGATTTCCTCTGTGAATATGAATTTTTATGAAACTATAATTGCTTGTTATTTATAGCAGTAAATCTCATGTTTTACTCCGAGTTTAAAGGTGTTTATCTGTTTAAATGCATGGGATTTATAATACCTGTATGAGTTAAGAAAATGTTGAGTACAGATTGGTAACATAGAGCGATAGTAAACCTTGGCCATAAAAGGCATCGCTACAAGAGGCCACCAACCAAATATCGGTAGAAAGTGGCATTACGTTGGGTATAGTATAAGTAGTATAATGTTTTAATTCATACCTTAAATGAGATGGGTCTAATTTACAATGTTCCAAGTAAAACTATTGAAGAAGGTCACATGCATGCATAGACTAAGAAAGGGAAATTCCTTCGTTTTCAATGCTTAGATCGAAGGAAACAATATAAATAACCCAAGTCAATTGTTTCAAATTTCTTCTATGGATTTCACATGGCTTAAACATTTGGGATCACTACTAGTGAGAATACGATCATCTACATCAAGAAAAAATTATCATGAAATGGTTTCCTACTTTATTATTATAGACATTGGTATTAGAATGACATCTAGAAAAATTGTAACGACCCCAGCCATTACGACAACAAAAGCGACGTAATTTTTTATTTTATTTTTCGCTACATTAGGTAATTAAAACATATAGATCAAGATAAGCACATGATACATTGCCTGATTAAACTTATCACTTATCAATGAAGCATGCAAATAATCTATCAAAAGGAAATCATACTGCAACAATGAGCCAGATGCGTTACTGAACTAAGGTGTAATCATTTATGTGTCAACTTAGTCCATAGCATAAGTCGGCAAACCACTATTCACCTTCCCAACTCAGGGTGAAGGGAAAATTTTCGATATTAAAACGATCATGCACCATCATCTTGACGGCACTAAACATAATGAGAAAACCTTTGTCATAAAACATTCATTCAGCGTAAGAAGAATAAATTATAAACCATCAATCAATATATCAAAATTCATTGCATGCAAAGTTTAAAAGCTCATGCTATCATATGTTCATTTAAAATTAGTTGTGCAAGAAGTGTAAGAATCTTTAACTATCATACAATAAATGGAACCTATAACAGAAGAACTATAAATCCACCTAGCTAATCATCGACATAGGGTAAATACATTCATTACTTTATTGTGCAAAGTCTAAGATCCATCCATATTAAAGATCCATAAGCATAGGAAGTCAAAATCTAAAATCATCATTTAACCCCAAAAAATTGGTGTGCGCAAAAGTCTAAACTCAACAAGACCAGAATCCCAATATGGAATGAGAGCTAACATTCTAAAAAACCATCAACTAAACATTCTTTATTCCAAATATCCACATCCCTTTCAATCACTTTCATATCCTAGGTTTCATTTTTCTCAGACCCTATCAACTAAGTGGTCACTTTATCTCATCCTATAAAAATAGAGAGAGAGAGGCATTTAAATTCTAAATTTTTCCATCTAACAAAACAATAATCCACTAATGAATTTATTAGTGAATCTTAATAAGATGACTTAGTTACATGAACAACTATGCTACTTCTTCTAGCTTAAAACACTTTGAATATATTGACTCAACAACAAGCGTTAACAATCTACTAAATGCCCTATTAAAGACTAGAGTGCCTTAATTAGGTTGGGAAAATGTCCAAGGGTTTAGAGATGGGCACAACAAGACCCCAATATAAGGGTGTATGATCACTATGGAAGGAGTAGGCACATGGGTTACGAGTGGAAAGGGTATGGTCTGGGCATTTTAAGTTGGAACATTTAACACTAAAAATCAACAAAAATTTAAGAGGAAAAACACAGTTTTCTGTGGTAAAATAAGAAGTGAGATTTGAGTGTACAAATAAATGCTCATAATATAAAGTAATTATGTTGCAAAAAGAGAGGAGAATCATTGAACAAAACTGGTAAAACAAATTATATTTTACATTAAAACAAAGTTGTGTATACGTGGACCATTCTAATTTAATTTCAGTTAAAAAAAAATTCATTTCTTATCAGCAAAGCTATTTCTAAATTTTACATTAAAACAAGTTGTGTATACGTGGACCATTCTAATTTAATTTCGCTTAAAAATAATTTCATTTCTTATCAGTAAAGTGATTTCTAAATTTTACATTAAAACAAGATGTGTATACATGGACCATTCTAATTTAATTTTGGTTAAAAATAATTTATGATTTAATAGTAAAACCAATGTTGTGTAAATCATTGAGAACATCATTGTGTAAAATGTTGTGTAAATATTGTGTAATCATTGTGTAAATGTTGTGTAGATCACCGAGGAGATCATTGTGTAAAAAGATGTGTAAATACTATGTAATCATTGTGCAAATGTTGTGTAGATTGCTGAGGAGATCGTTGTGTAACAAGATGCATAAATACTATGTAATCATTGTGCAAATACTGGGTGAATTGCCCAAAACATTATTGTGTAAAGTGTTGTGTACATTGCCAAGAAATTCACCCAGGGAAAACACGATTAAGGTTGTGGTAAAACATTTTTTTTTAAATAAAACAATGCGAGACGACCATTCTCAACACAAGACCATCTCAATCCTTAATTTTTATCCCTCTTTGAATAATAAAAAGATGTAATATCCATGCCACATAAACTCAATATGCAGAGAAAAGTCGATGTTGCATGTAAATAAAAATAAAACATGAAGACTTCATGCAATCCATCCTCAACACGCCACAATTCCTATTTTCATCTTGCAATGTAAATACAAGAAAGAGATGAAGACTTCCTTCAATCTTCTGAAGGAAACACAGGAGGCGCATGGGTAAGTGAAGGGTGTCCCAAGTTTTGAAAGTTTTGAGAGAGCTCAACAATAAAAACAACGCAGAAATTCAAGAGGTGCAGAGATAAGTAAAGAGGAATTTTGGTTGTACAAGCAACGAATTGCTGGGAAAAAAAAATAAAAAAATTGGAGAGAGTAAATACACAATAATCGCAGAGAAATAAAGAAGTATTTTTCAATGTACACAATAAGGAATTTGTTGGGCAAATAAATCATCCTTCACTTATTATTCATGGACAGGAAAGCAGGGCATTTGAATCTAAATATTTAACACCAGAGTGAAAGACAGTTGATTCATCTCTTGGATGACTGCTTAGGCATAGACTAATAACTTAAAAGATAAATGAACAAAATATAAAAACACAAATCTGCATCCGGATCTTCTCCATGAAGAAACAAAATACAAAAGCGCAATCAAGGAATGAAGAAAACGCAGGAAGGAGATACAAAAGAGCAGGCAAGGTTTGAGTTCGGGGCTCATTTTGGCCATGCACAATTAGACAATAAATCAAAAATAAAATATACTGTGGATAGAAAGGTTTCTTACAGGATGAATCCAACGACAAGGAGATTACAATTACCGTAGAATACATGTGCAAGGAAAACTCATGGCAATGAAATCACCATCCGAATATAGTAAAATAAACAAGTGTAAATTAAATTTGTATTGCAAGTGACAACTTTAACAGGCGCACCTTTACCAACAACGACGAGGTGAACATGTCCTCCCGCACGTTCACTCAGTCTAGGTCCCGCTTGCCGACTAATGAGACCTCACCAGTACCTCTGAGCCAATGCTAGGGGTACTCCTCTTCCCCTTGAGCCCCCCAAGACGCAAAGGAGCCACACACACAATACTAGAGAATGATAGCACCCAGCTCGCCATGCAAGGTCAAGCTATCACTCGTTACCCGAGCTCTGTATCCCAACTCTCACAAGAGATAATTTATTCAAGATGAAATTTCAGCAGGGTAACGTTACACAAGGCAGATGTGATGCATACTCCTCCTCTGCAATCCTTTTTATAGAGTTTCTTAGTCATTAGTTTCCCAAACCCTCATTAGATTCCTTTTTCATTTATTTAATTAGGAAAAACCTCCCCCGTACACATGTCGCCTGATCCCGTAGTTTCACCGTAAAATCAATTTGTTAATTAATTAAATATTTGTATTTCCTTCACCCACCTAAAAGGGTTCCTAAAAATTCTCCTCGGTGTCCCATTATTCCCTTACAATTCTTAAATGATTTATTCCTTACTTAATTCCTATTTGAGTTGATAAATAGAAAGTTCCAAAGAGTAGATTCCTTACTAAGTTAGGCATTCAAGTTTTTCTTTAAGTTTCCCCTTTCCTTTAAGTTTCCCTTTTTCTTTAAGTTTCTTTTTCCTTTAGTTTCCCCCTTTTTCCTTTTTAACTAAAAATCAATTTAGCAAGTGTATATAAAAAAAACCATTTACCCTTTTAATAAATTTAATCCTCCATTATAATTTTTACTTTAATAATTAAGTTTCAATTTCTTACCCCCCTTCTTGTTACATGTTTATTTAGTTTTTCTTTATCCACAAGTTCTACTTAGACCTAGGTTTTAAGTTTCGTAGATGATTTTAGGGGATAAATTTCGCTCATAGGCTAATGATCCATGGTTTTTCCAAAAACGAGATTCGTTGTTTTAAAAATGATTCCCCCAAATTCTATAGGATAAAATTATTTTACTTTAAAAATCGCCAAAATTTTATAAAAACTATATAAAATAATTAGAAATTTGAATATTTTTAAAAACATATCACCAAAGATTTATAATTGACATATGAAGGATTAGTAATATTCGCCAAGGTTTCTACATTTTAAAATAAATTTCCACCCTTAAAATCATCCTTGGTTTTAATTTCACTAGGTTGGGCAACAATTTTTAAGGGAACTTTTAGTTATTAAACTTCACTCATACCATCATCTATTTTAAGGCCGACCAGGTCCTAAGGAGGCATAGTTTTCTAGGAACTAAGTTTATTAACTTATCATAGTTAAAATCACGACGTGCCCTTCAAGACGCACTACGTGCTACAAGGGTGCCACTCGCCTCTTTATGTTTTATTTGTGCGACATGCCCTTCAAGACGCACTACATTCTCCAAGGGTGCCACTTGCCTCTTTCTATTTTATTTGCACGATGTACCCTTCAAGATGCACTACGTGCTCCAAGGGTGCCACTCGCCTATTAAGTGAATTTTGTAGATGTCAAATCCCTGAATTCAATACTTGGTTAGGTGATATTGTGGGAGACTAAGGGACTCTAAGGAATAAGGACCCTACCTTATTGCACACCCCTTAGAATCATTGTGAGTGACTGTCACATTATTTCCTCATGACATGGTGGGTCTTCTCGAACTAGGTAATCGTCAACCTACAGTTTGAGCCAGGATGAGAGTGCTAGTAGGTTGTGGCAGGGTTGCTACCACATCTCTCCCTCAAGGGTTTTGCTTGTCGTCCGTGACCCCTCTACGCCAAATGTGAGTCTGGTCAGCAAAATATCGTCAGCCTGCATCCATCAATGAGTCATGTCAGCAATAATAATCAATCATGATAACATCTAATCATATGTAGATATGTCACATCTAGAACATTCAAACCCTAACCGTCCACTCACTGACTCAATCCAAAGTCCAACGAGTTTCATCGAAGCCTATGAATCCTCAACATTTAGAATCCTGCACACTTAGGGGAACCCATTCAATATCACCTGTCGATGTAAATAAAACAAAAATAACATAAGATCAAATCCACAATGTCTCATAATCATAATCAATATAGCCAATACTATAATGACCTGGATCACTTGCACACAAGTATCCTCAAAGAATAAGCTAGCTTAGTGCGCACAAGAGGGGGATGTTACATACACTCCCTCTTGTTTTAAACTTTGTCTCAAAGTTTCACAGTATGTAAGTTCCGAAAAAAAGTTTATCAGAATAAAAAAAATGGAAACTGCTGACGCATATCATATGCGTCCTCACAGGTCACCGAGTGCAGACTATAGTTGTCCCACTGGACCTTGACCTGATCTACTATTTGATGTAGTATCTTTCGAATGTGATGGTCCAAGATGTGGATTGTCTCCCCTGTGATAGAACCCTCCTCTGATACATGCAAGGTACTCGTTTCAATAACATGTGTAGGATCACTAACATAATGTCTCAAAAAAGTTACGTGAAAAACATCGTACATATGCCTCAAAGACTCAAGAAAGGATAGTCGATAGGCCATCACTAACTTATTTTCCACAGACCTGAAGGGTCCCACGAACCTAGCAAAGAGTTTATCCCCCCATTTCGAAACTTGATCGAACTCTTTTGTGGTTTCACCCACAAGAAGACTTGATCACCAACTTCATAACTATGATTGACATGATGCACATCGACATAACTCTTCTTTCGACCCTACACTTCCTTGATCCTTTGTATTATCATTTTCATTTGATCTTCAATTTCATGGATTGCTTCTAGTCGCACGAGGACCCTATCCTTAAGCCGATCCCAAATCAAGGCATCTGACACAATCGCCCATAAAGAAACTCAAAAGGAAACATCTTAATGGTGCTTGATAACTGTTATTATATCAAAATTCTACCAGTCGCAAGAATTCCTCCCAATGCTTATGTTGGTCCAATACGTATATACGCAACATATAATAAAAGGTTTGGTTTGTTCACTCGGTATGCCCATCTATTTTTGTGTTATACATAGTACTAAAGTTAAGCTCGGTTCCCAAGGCCTCTTGAGACTAGTCCAAAATCGTCCAGTAAATACCAATCCTCTATTTGGTATAATCCTCTTAGGCATGCCATGCAGCCTCACAATCTTAATGATGAAAACTCTAGCTAAGTCAGGTTCCTGATAAGTCATACGCACTGGAATAAAATGAACACTCTTCTTTAGAGTGTCGAATACCACGAAAATCGAGTCATGTCTCCTTGTCGTCGGTGGAAATCCAACAATGAAATCCATCAAAATGACCTCCCATTTTGATTTTTGAATAGTGAGTGGTTGTATTAATCATGTCGGATGTCTATATTCAGCCTTCACCTGCTGACATTCTATACATATTGTCACATAGTTGACTATTTCTGCCTTCATTCCTTTCCAAAAGAATAAGGGTTTAAGGTCTTCCCTCATCTTTGTGACTACGGGATGAGCCATATACACTTCTTTATGAGCCTCGTTTAGAATCAAACTTTTCAACTCGTCATTGGGTGGTATGTAAATCTGATTTTTAAATCTCAATAATCCATCGTCGTCCAACTTAACTCGTTCAAATATTGGTGCCATCATTGTGTTTTGTCCAATAAAATCCTTGACCTCTTTGTATCAATCATTATCATGCTGTAAAGTTAGGATCTTTTTGCGTAGATTCATTTGAAGAGGCAACACCAAAAATATGCATGGTATCCAACTCAACACATCCGTGACCCTATTCATTGTACCTTTTATGTAAGTAATCTTTAAATCGTACGCTCTAAGCAATTCTGACCAACATCGTTGTCGCGCGTTCAAGTCACTTTGTGTAAAGACGTGTTGTAGTCCACAGTGGTCCATTTTTAGTTCAAATTTCCATCCAATAAGGTAGTGTCTCCAAACTCTCAAGGCATAAACAATGGCTAATAACTCCAAATTGTGCGTTGCATAGTTCTCCTTATGCCTTCTCAACTTTCTCGGGATGCAAGTGATCACTCGACCGTCTTGCATCAAGACTCCGCCTGAGCCTTCCTTGGATGCGTCAGTGCATACCAATAATTTTGTGTCCATGTCAGGGACCTTTAGTAATGGTGTTGTCGTCAACAACTCCTTGAGCCTCTGAAATGCCTCCATGCATTTCTTGGTCCCAAAAAACTTCTTGTTCTTCTTCTGCAATTTCGTAATCGGATTTGATATCATTGAAAACCCCTTGACGAACCATCGATAGTATAACTCTAAACCCATGAATCTATAGATTTTTGGGACATTCGTAAGTGCAGGACATTCCATAATAGCCTCGACCTTTGTTGTATCCATAGAGATACCTTCGTCGGAGATGACATACCCTAAGTAGTGAATCTCCAATTGATAAAATGAGCATTTAGACAATTTGCAATACAATTCGTTCTCTCATAGACACTGTAGTACCAAGCACAAGTGCTCCTGAGGATCCTCTATCATCCTAGATTAAATCAAAATATCATCTATGAATACTTGGATGAACCTGTCCAAATATTCGCAGATCACCTTGTTCATTAAACTCATAAATACCCTAGGGGCATTTGTCAGTACAAAAGGTAAGATAGTAAAATCGTAATTTCCAAACCTCGTCTTAAAGGTGGTCTTAGGGATGTCGTCCTCCTTGATCCGTAACTGGTGATACGCTAATATCAAGTTGATCTTTGAAAACATCATCGCACCTTTCATATGATCAAACAGATCATCAATCCTTGGTAACTGGTACAGATTCTTGATCATTGCCTTGTTCAAATGATGGTAGTCAATGTAGAGTCTCCACAACCCATCCTCCTTCCATATGAATATAACAGGTGCACCCCACTTTGACACACTTGGACATATAATTCCTAGTTACAACAACTCCTTCATTTCCAATTTCAACTCCTGTAACTCTGGAGTCAACATTCGATAACACGTTCTTCTATCGGTTCAGTCCCCAGTTTTAGGTCTATTGTAATTTCCAATTCCTCTCAAATGACAAACCTGGTAACTCCTTTGGGAAGACATCCGCAAATTCTTGTACTACCGGAAGGTTTTCTAGTCCTTCAACCACGCTCTTTTCGTTCAACGTAAGGATCGCATAAGGCTTCCATCCCTTGTGCATTCTCTTTCATATATGCAAGGAAGAGATGAACCTAAGGGATACTGCCTGGTTCCCACCTACAATCACGCGTCTTTTTCCCTCATCGTCAACCAAGCTCAATCATTTTGTCTTACAGGTGAGTATAGCCTCATGCGATTCCAACCAATCCATATTGATCACGACGTCATAAGACCCTAGGGTTGTGACATACAAGTTGTCCCTAGTGAAAAAATCTCCCAGGTTAAGGCTACATCCCGTAACCTTCCCACCAACCTTATGTTTGGCTCCTGAAGCCATTTCTACAAAGCTAAACTCATCCTGTTCGACTACCTTTACCTTAATTATTTTTAGTGTTTCCCTAGAAATAAAACTCTCTGTAGCACTTGGATCTATCTAAATACTAAGGGTCTGGTCAACAATGGTACCTGACATCTCGAGAACAGTCGACTGGTGCTCTACCTAGAAGTTATTCACTACAGCATGAATTCGATGGGCCTTGCCCAAATCTCCCACGGTAGTGGGTTCGACTGTTCCAAATGATCCGGTCCTCTCCACTGGGAGGTCATGTTGGTAATGAGGCTCCCCACATGTACAACACCCTTTCTTCAGTCTAGTACTCATGGTACCTGAAGTAGAAGCTAACGGCCCACCGACCTGGAACCCTAGTCTGTTCTATTGAACAGGCCTAAACTATGGTTGTGGAGGTTGATGTTGTTGTTGGTGTTGTGGTCCTTGATAAAGAGTCTGCTACTAAGGCATTGGTCATCGAGGTGTAGTGAAAGTGGATTCTCTTTGGAAGCCACGATATCCTGGTGAATGTCTAGCTGGTGTCTGATGTTGTTGCGCACCAGATGATGCCTGTCCTGTGGGTCTTGCTGGAGTCCTACTATGACCCCTGCTGATAATATCCTCCTCTTCTAGGAGGGCCTTCTCGATAACATCATGCAAGGTTTGAGGCATCAGGATCCTAAGCTTTGCATGAATGTTGACATTAAGGAAAAATAGGAACCTATTGACCTTAAGTTTCTCGGTATTCAGGTTCAGAGCATACCGAAGTATCTCCATAAAACAGGCCTCGTACTCAGGTACCGTACGACCGTCCTATCGCAAGGTGTTGAACTCGTTGATTTGATACTCAATTAATTCCTTAGAAATATATCTCTCCCGAAACCATTCCTCGAACAGTTCCCATGGCATGTCTTTGACTTCCATGTTCAATAGTGTCAGGAGCATCTTCCCTCATAGAAGAGTGCTCCCCTTCAATCGAAATACCTCCCTACGGACCTTCATGTTGGAGGCCATAATCGTGAAGCGTGAAGCACATCACCTTGCTCTCTAGCCATGCCTCAATGGATGATTTTTCTGCGACACTCATTGATTTGAGAACTTATCCCTCTCGAGTTCTCGGTGAATGATGATGGTACTGGTTGGGGCGCACTATGGACCCTCAGGGGTATAGGCGCCCTGGCCTCATCTCAGTAAAAATGGTGAATCAAGGCCTCTGACATTCCCTGGAAGGACCTTGTCATACCATCATCATCCCTTACAACAATCTAATCCATCCCAAGGACTTGTTCTTCCCCTTGGGGGTTAAACTCCAAGGGCGCGGGGACTTGTAGAGGCATCACACCTTCCATGACACCACGTTGCGAACCTCTATGGCATCCTCTAATCGAGATCACCGCATGGACACATTAAATTTTTAATTAGCGTTATCTTATTTCTCAAGGGTTCACTACAGTGGAAATCTTGGCAATCCAAAGTCACAGGTTTGAACCCAGTCTGATACCATTTGTAACGACTGCAGCCATTATGACAACAAAAGCGACATAAATTGTTTTTTTTTTTTTGCTACATTAGGTAATTAAAACATTTGTATCAAGGTAAACACATGATACATTTCCCGATTAACATAATCACTTATCGATCAAGCGTGGAAATAATCTATCATGAGGAAATCATATCGCAACAATGACCTAGGCGAGTTACTGAACTAAGGTGTAATCAATTATGTGTCAACTTAGTCCATAGCACAAGTCGCCTAACCACCATTCACCTGCCCAACCCATAGTGAATGGAAAAAATTGAATATTAAAATGATCATGCACCATCATCTTAGTGGGGCTAAACATAATGAGCAAACCTCTGTCATAAAACATTCATTAACCACAAGAAGACTAAACTCTAAACCATCAATCAAAATATTAGAATTCATTCCACACGAAGTTTAAAATCTCATGCCATCATACGTTCATTTAAAATCAGCTGCGCAAGAAGTGTAAGAACCTTTAACTATCATACAATAAATGGAACCTATAACAGAAGCACTCTAAATCCACCTAGCTAATCATCGACGCAGGTTAAATACATTCATTACTTTATTGTGAAAAGTCTAAGATCCATCCATCTTAAACATCCATAAGCGTAGGAAGTCCAACTCTAAAATCATCATTTAACCCCAAAAAATTGGTCCGCGGAAAATTCTAAACTCAACAATACCAGAATCCCATGATGGAATGAGCACTAACGTTCTAAAAAACCATCAACTAAATATTCTTTATTCCAATCATCCGCGTCCCCTTCAATCACTTCTTTATCCTAGGTTTCATTTTTACCAGACCCTATCAACTAAGTGGTCACTTTATCTCATCCTATAAAAATATAGAGAGAGGCATATACATTCAAAAATTTTCCATCTCACGAAAACATAATCCACTAATTACTTTATTAGTGAATCTTTACAAGAAAACTTAGTTACATGAACAACTATGCTACTTATTCTAGCTTAAAACTCTTTGTAAAGATTGACTCAACAATAAGCATTAACAATCTACTAAATTCCCTATTAAAGACTAAAGTGCCTTAACTAGGTTGGTAAAAGGTCCAAGGGTTTAGAGATGAGCACAACAAGACCCCAATATAGGCGTGCATGATCACTGTGGAAGGAGGAGGTGCAAGGGTTATGAGTGGAAAGGGCATGGTCCAGGTGTTTTAAGGTGGGACATTTAACACCGAGAATCAACAAAAATTTAAGAGGGAAAAGACAGTTTTCTGTGGTAAAATAAAAAGGGAGATCTGAGTGGACAAAGAAATTCTCAGAATCTAAAGGAACTATGATGTGACAGGAGAGGAGAATCGTTGAACAACACTGGTAAAACAAATTCTATTTTACATTAAAACAAAGCTGTGTATACGTGCACCATTCTGATTTAATTTCGGTTAAAAATAATTTCATTTCTTATCATTAAAGTGATTTCTAAATTTTGCATTAAAACAAGTTGTTTATACGTGAGCCATTCTAATTTAATTTTGGTTAAAAATAATTTAATTATTTATCAGTAAAGTGATTTCTAAATTTTACATTAAAATAAGTTGTGTATACATGTACCATTCTAATTTAATTTTAGTTAAAAATAATTTCTGATTGAATAGTAAAACCAATGTTGTGTAAATCGTTCAGAAGATCATTGTGTAAAATGTTGTGTAAATACTATGTAATCATTGTGTAAATATTGTCTAGATCACTGAGGATATCATTGTGTAAAATGTTGTGTAAATACTGTGTAATCGTTGTGCAAATACTGTGTAGATTGTTGAGGAGATCATTGTGTAAAAAGATGTGTAAATATTGTGTAATCTCTATGCAAATACTATGTGAATTTCCCAGAAGACTATTGTGTAAAGTGTTGTGTACATCGCCAAGAAATTTTTCCAGGGAAAACGCGATGAAGGTCACGGTAAAACATTTTTTTTTTAATAAAACAATGCCAAACAACCATTCTCAACACTAGGCCATCTCAATACTTAATTTTTATCTTTCTTTGAACAATAAAAAGATGAATTCTCCATGGCACCTAAACTCAATATGCAGATAAAACACAATCTTTCATGTATATAAAAATAAAAGATGAAAACTTCATGCAATCCATCCTCAACATGCAAAAATTCCTATTTTCATCTTGCAATGTAAATACAAGAAAGAGATGAAGACTCCACACAATCATCTGAAGGAAACTACAAGAGGCGTAGTGGTAAGGGAAAGGTGTCCCAAGTTATGAAATTTTTGAGAGAGCTAAACAAGAAAAAAACCACACAAATTCAAGAGGTGCAGAGATAAATGAAGAGGAATTTTCCTTGTACAAGCAACGAATTTCTAGGAAAATAAAAACAAAATTGTAGAGAGTAAATACACAATAATCACAGAGCAATAAAGAAGTATTTTTTTCTATACACAGTGGGGAATTTGTTGGGCAGAGAAATCATCCTTCACCTATTATCCATGCACAAGAAAGAAGGGCATTTGAATCTAAATATTTAACACCGGAGTGAAAGACATTCGATTTTGACTCCTGGCCAACTGCTCAGGCATAGACTAATAGCTTAAAGGATAAAGGAACAGAAGATAAAAACACAAATCTGCATATGGATCTTCTCTGTGGAGAAACAAAATATAAAAGAACAATCCAAGAATGAAGAAAATGTAGGCATGATATACAAAAGCACATGAAAGGTTTTAGTCCGAGGCTCATTATGGCCATACACAATTAGCTAATAACTTAGAAATAAAAGATACTATGGATAGCAAGGTTTCTTACAAGATGAATCCAGTGACAAGGAGATTACAATTACCATAGAATACATGTGCAAGGAAAACTCACAGCAATGGAATCGTCATTCGAATACAGTGAAATAAAAAAGCGTAGATTAATTTTTTATTGCAAGTGAGTACTTTAATAGGCGTACCTTTACTAATGACAACGAGGAGAAGATGTCCTCCCACATGTTCTCTTAGTCTAGATCTCGCTTTTCGACCGATGAGACCTCACCTACACCTCCCATCCAACGCTAGGGGTACTCTTCTTCCCCCTGAGCCCCCTGAGCTGCAAAGGGGCCACACACACAGTATGATAGAATAATAGCACCCATATCGCCTTGAAAGGTCAATCTACCACTCGCTTCCCAATATGGGTATCCCAACTCCCACAAGATAAAGTTCATTCAAGATGAAATTTCAGCAGCGAAACGTTACACAAGCCAGATGTGATGCACACTCGTCATCCGCCATCCTTTTTATACATTTTATTAGTCATTATTTTCCCAAACCCTCATTAGATTCTTTCTTCATTTATTTAATTAGGAGAAACCTCCCCCGTACACATGTTGCCCGATCCCCTAGTTGCACCAGAAAATCTATTTATTAATTAATCAAATATTCCTATTTCCTTCACCCACCTAAAATAATTCCCAAAAACTCTCCTCGGTGTCCCATTATTCGCTTACAATTCTTAAATGACTTACTCCTTACTTAATTCCTAGTTGAGCTCATAAATGGAAAGTTCCAAAGGCTAGATTCCTTACTAAGTTAGACATTCATCTTTTCCTTTAAGTTTCCCCTTTTCTTTAAGTTTCCATTTTCTCTTAGTTTCCCCCTTTTTCCTTTTTAACTAAAAATCAATTTAGCACGTGTAGATAAAAACAACCATTTACCCTTTTAATAAATTTAATCATCCATTACAAATTTTACTTCAATAATTAAGTTTGAATCTCTTACCCCCCTTCTTGCTACATGTTTATTTAGTTTTTCTTTATGCCCAAGTTCTACTTAGACCTAGGTGTTAATTTCACTAGGTTGGGCGACAATTTTTAAGGGAACTTTTAGTTATTAAACTTCACTCATACTGTCATCTATTTTAAGGCCGACAAGGTCCTAAGGAGGCATAGTTTTCTAGGAACTAGGTTTATTAATTTATCATAGTTAAAATCATGATTTTCCCTTCAAGACACACTACATGATCCAAGGGTGTCACTCGCCTCTTTCTGTTTTATTTGCGTGATGTACCCTTCAATACACACTACGTGCTCCAAGGTTTCCACTCACCTATTGAATGAATTTGGTAGGCGTCAAACCCCTGGAGTCAATACTCCGCCATGTGATCTTGTGGGAGACTAAGGGCCTCTAAGGAATAAGGACCCTACCTTATTGCGTGCCCTTTAGAATCATCGTGATAGACTGTCATAGTATACCCTCACGACATTGTCGGTATTCTCGAACTAGGTAATCGTTAACCTACAATTTTATCCACAGAGGGAGTGCTAGTAGGATTTGGTAGGGCTACTACCACAACTCTCCCTCAAGGTCTCTGGTTGTCTCTGAGTCTGGTCGGCAAAATATCAGCATCCTACATCCATCAACGAATCATCTCATCAATAATAGTCAATCATCATAACATCTAATCATATGTACATATGTCACATCTACAATATTCAAACCCTAACAGTCCACTCCCTAACTTGATCCATAGTCCAAGGAGTTTCATCGAAGCCTCTGCATTCTCAACGTCTAGAGTCATGCACACTCAAGAGAACCCAGTCAATATCACCTATCGATGTAAATACAACAAAAATAACATAACATGAAATCCACAATGTCTCATAATCATAATCAATACCACCAATAGTATAATGACCTAGATCACTTGCATGCAAATGTCCTCAAAGAATAAGTCCACTCAGTGCGCGCAAGAGCGAGATGTTACAAAAACCAATATCAATAATAAATATATCCATTTAATCATACCAAGAACAAGGTTATTTCTTAATAATAGAGATATATTTATTAACGAGGAAAAAAAGACTAGAGTCATTCTTAACATAGTCAGAAGCTTGTTCCATGTAAATTTCCTCCTATAAATCCCCATGCAAGAAGGAATATTTAACATACATTTAATGGAACTCCCATTTGTGTGACAGAATAAAGGATATAACAAGGAAGAAGGAATTTGTTTAAGCTACGAGAGAAAGGGTTCAATTCTAGTCAATTCCTTCTGTTAGCACATAAATGTGTAGTAGCAAATTTGGTCATTTCGCAACACCGATGAATCATGAGATTTCTTAGTGCATCTTGAAGTGCATATTCCATTATTACCATTATTTCATTTATGAAGATGGTTTAAGTCCATCTAATTTTTTTAAACATCCATTTTTTAAAAGGAAATAATTGATATTTGGTCATTAAAGTTGTCTAACCGTTTTATCAAAGATTTGAATTCCATTCCTAGTTTGGACAGCAGTTGCGGAATCTGCTACAGATTGGATGGGAAAGGGAAATTGGAGATGATGATGACCCATTTTTTATGGTGATTAGTTTTTTTAAACTTGAAGTGTTAAGGAAATATTCTAATTGCATCTACTAGAGGCATCTACAATCTCATAATCCATCAACTAAGATTTTTTGTGTTTTTAAAGAGTTGTTGCATCACACAGAAAAACACAGATATTTCGTAGCACCTGGAGCTATGGAATTGTCTACACAGATTGTTCTATAGTTGTGATACCAAAGGTGCTATAGAATCACTTATACAGACACAGAAAAGGTGCTATGGAATCACCTAGATAGACACAGAAAATGTGCTATGGAATATGCAGAGCAGTTTTACAGGAGGGCGCTATGGATTTTCCTGTAGCGGTTACTATTACAAATTTGATCATAAAACAAAAATGAAGAAGTGGGTTTCTCTGAAAGTGTTTGTGAAGAAATAGGATATCCCTGTTGACTTTCTGACGAAATTTCAGCTTGACCCAGTTTGAAATTTGAGAGAAACAATTAAAACACCAGTGCACTGCGGAATGTGCTGCCAATTCTTTGTTTTGCATAGATGATTGCATATTCGCCTTATTGAGAGGTTTCCATATTTAAGGGAGTGTTTGAATGAATTATCATGGATAATTTATATGTAAAAGGACACCTGGAACTAAGTATTATCTCGATTAAGACCTCATTCAATGAGTTGGAAACAATTCATTAAAGACTTCCAACAATTTCCTAAAAATTAGCAGTTTGTTGGATTTTTGTCTCTTTGATTGTTTCCACCTATCTCCAAGGGTTAGAATCCAATGAAAGAGATGGGATTCGACCTCATAAGGATATTTGGTTGCTATTTTCTATTTAATAGAGGATTTATCTCTTGGATATGGGTTCGATTCATGATCCAAGAGAGGAGAGTGCTAGAGGAGCAGCTTAGTTGCTCAAATGTAAGCCTGATGGATTCTTGTAATTAGCATTTCTTCCATTAGATATTCATGAGAGTTGATTATCATAATTTGTGTTCTTTGTTATAATTTTATCTTGTCATCTTGATTGAATGGAATTGCAGGCATTGAAGATCAATGTTTTTTCATGAGGCAGGAGATTCATGAGCTGCAAATTATTTGTAGTAATTGCCTCCTTTCCTAATATTTGTTCTAGTTATCTTTTAATTCATTTTTGTAGAGAGGATATTTTCTTGATGACATTCTTCTTTTTTTATCTGTATTATACCTCCATCCATAATTTATACACCTTTTGTTCTGGTATGATCTTGAATGCCATTGATCTATAGGATGTGTTGACTCCATGCCCAATGGAATGCTTCCACTGACAATTTGTTTCCCTCTACCTTTCTTTCTCTTCCTTGTTGATAAACCCTTTTAAAATTGATTTAATTTTTGAGGCTCAAATGGTTGATGTAAAATACCTTTTTGGTGATGTTAATGAAACAGAGCCTACACTAGTTTTTATGTATCAGATCTGATGAAATCTTGTTTAATGGAAGTTAGCTTTATTTTTTCCATATTAATCTCTCTGACTCTGAAATTTTACTATCATTGAAGGATTCAAATGATGTTTTGTATCTGTATGACACTAGATGTTTGATTTTTATACTATTATAGCTTTCTCAGAGTTGTGTTTGCTTGGATTTAAGAATTTCTTGTATCTAACTCATTTATCTTCTTTGTCTACTAGCATAACCTGAAGCTAGTGGTAGATTCAATTCATTTTCTTACTAAGTCTTCCTCCTATCCATAGTAATCATCATAACCATGACCTAAGGTAAAATAATACATGTTTTGTTGATGCACTTCATCCATAATTTCTTGTGTTTTGACATTGCTGAACTGAGTTCTATCCATTTGACACCACATTTAAGACTTATCTCATAAACTTTTAATGGGTACTGGGCTTATGCTCTAGCAGTCTGAGGGTTATTTTGAGTGCTAAATGTTTTTGGTGCCATTGTCTAGGACAGACTTGAGCATATTGAAAATATCCCTGGGAAGAACGACATTTCACAACTCCATCTTTAGATGGTGACTGAAGTTGGACACCTTCAAGATTGCACATTCACCATGGCGACTCCATTATTCAAAATCTATTGGTGAATCCACTAGAATGAGAAAAATTAAATGGCTATAGAGGATATACTGGACAAGAGGTTTGGCTCACTCAATTTCTCATCCATAGTTGGTTATCCACTTCATGTGCCTGAAATTGATGAATGGCAAGATCTGCTGCCCATATTTTATGAAGGTGAGAATGACAACCTTGTTGAGCATGTTCAAGAATTTCATGCTTTGATCCAACAACTTGAAATACAACATGAAGACATACAATGTATGAAGTTGTTTATGTACTCTCTTCAAGGAGATGTTCGTATTTGGTATCAGTCTCTTAAAAATTCCAGCATTTCTTCACTCAAAGAGTTTCATGCTTCTTTCAATATTCATTGTCAAAGGTTTTATTCCTATGAGCTAATTTGTCATTTCTATTGTGAGGGGTATAAAGAATGTGTTCATCATATAATTTATTCTCATGAAGGTTGTGAGGATGAATAATATGCCTTGGATGAGGAATCAACTCTTTCTCTTCCCTTTTCATCTACATCAGATGAAAATTTTGTTTGCTTCTCTTATGAAGAAAATGTAGAGAATATTTTTGTTCTTGAAACATATGTCTTTATCAACCCAACTTATGATGAAGATGTTGTTCCAAATAATTACCAAGAACAACCTTTCTTTTATGAGTATTCAAATGAAGAAGAGAAGATCTCTACATCAAATTTTGTTGACTTAAGGAGGAGCCAGTCGGTGTATGACAACTATGAATCAGATTTTGATGAGGATATGAAGGAATTTCAATACCATACTATAGATCCTTTTTATTCATTCATTAAGGAACATCATTGTGAGGAAATCAGCCATACTGGATCTGCAAACAACATCAAACAACATATCAATAGTAGTGAAATCCTTCTGCAGCCATGTTCAGATTTGCATATAGATGAAAGTGGCATCCTCCATGGGAAAGACAATATGTTGAGAATATTTGATCTTTAGTTGCAAAAATATCATGCTGAGGTAACCTTATATTGTCATAATTTCACTTCTTATGATTTTCATGATCCGGTTG
>ML847982.1:14083-34149 GCA_009831015.1 Picea engelmannii | reverse complement strand
TTTTTGTCAGGTATTTCTTCTCGAAATACCCCTTAAACTCCTTCCACGTGACCTCTTTCTCTCTGATGTGCTGCACTTGCACAAACTGATCCCACCACATGGACGCTTTTCCTTTCAGCTGGTACATCGCAATTCTTCCTTCTTCATGAGCGGAATAATTTTGCAGCTGAAAATATTTCTTCATGCCAAGCAACCATGTCTCAGCATCTTCCTCCTTCTTATGCTCCCCATCAAATGTTGGAGGTTTAATTTTATTCATTTCTCCTTTCAATTGCTCCCTTCCAGATTTCTGATGTTTTCTGGTAGGTGATGGGCTTGAACTGCTGTGTGTCTTACTGCCAGAACGTCTTTGGGAGCGACTGTGATGTCGGCTACCACTCCTCGACCTGCTTCTTTCCCCATGAGTTCTGCGACTCTCCGTCGTACTTGAGTCTCTTCCTTTCTCCAGTTTCTTCTCTATTCTTTCCAGACTCTGCATGAATCTTAAGTTTAATTTCCCTTGCCGATCTCTGACTTTCATGAGCTTTCTGCTATCATCTCGGCGTTCCTTAGCCTCTCTTTGTAACTCTTCAATGATTTTCATCATATTTCCTTCCTTATCCATTTCTTTTCCATGCCCATTAGAGTGCAATCCCTCGACTCCTTGGTTAACATCCTTTCCTTCTTGATCGTCTTCCATTTCAGGGATAATTGGCATTCTTCCCCATTCCATACTTGGCGTTGATTGTCTGGAGTTTTGGCCTTTGTTGTATTCGGAACACACACTATGAAATCCAATTCAAATTGTTAGGCCATTAAACTTCATGAATATCCCACACTATTCATAATTAATATGAACAAGAATGAAAGTTATTTCGGCTTCACAAGTTTTCTGATTTCGGTATGCCTCTGTGTTTTTCGGGTG
This sequence comes from Picea engelmannii, assembly GCA_009831015.1. Lineage (NCBI taxonomy): Eukaryota > Viridiplantae > Streptophyta > Pinopsida > Pinales > Pinaceae > Picea > Picea engelmannii. The sequence continues at coordinate 33,245 of ML847982.1, read as the reverse complement.
TCCGAACTTTAATTCAGTTATTTCGGAACTTCCAGTTTTGGAGTTTTACAACTCCTGACGTCGAGGTTTACTATCCTCTCTGATTCCCGATCTCCGATAAGCCCTTTTTACGTGCTAGTCCTCCTGAGCCTAGCCCTTGACTCATATGACCATGCGCCAAGACCGTGGTCATTTCCCTCACGTGACTATTCCTATCGGAGTTTCGGCACTTGCGCTATCAACAGGCGCATGTCCTCACAACTCCCAATTCTCCAATCTCCGATATGCCTTAGCTTTCCAAGCTAAGCCCTATCTGGTGTGACCGTTGTCTCGTGACCCAGGCCTTATCCCTTATCGGGGTTCAACGATTTCAACGTCATGCTCATATGCTCACGGGATCTCCGATGGGTCCCAGTCGTTGATTGGTCAAACAGGCCTTCCTCCTGCTATTATAATTCCACCACCTGTCCTCCTGACAGTCGGTGTGGCCCCACACACCTAAGCCTTATCGGGAAATCATGTATCCCGATTTTCCCGTGCTCGAAACCTTTTCCTCTGGACTCTCCGATATTCCGATGCCCGATATCCGATGCGCCTTTCGCTTTAACACATCGCGGTCAAGTCAGGTCCATGTGACCTACGTTCATATGACCATAGTCATACACATTTTGTTGGGTTTTCGCGGTTTGGGGTTTCAAAGTATATGACTCACTCGTCACTGGGGTTCCCGATTTCCCGAATTCTCAAATCCCAATTTCCGATGAATGACCTTTCTATCGGGACTTTCCCGATGAACCTCAATCACCGATGGATTTACTCCTTGTCAGGACTTTCCCCAATGGCGCAGATCTCTGCCACGTGTCCACTAAATGAATGGTCCAGATTTCGTCGTGAAATCGTGGATCGCGATTCCGTGGAACAAGACCTCTATGCGTTCGAGAACTCCGATTCTCTGATTTCTGACTCTGCGGAATCTCCTGACACTTGTCCACCTTGGAATTCTACGTCTATGATCTATCCTCGGGATTTCGAGAATCACAGGGTCTCGATTCTCCTGAGTTCGAATATCCCGACGCTTCTTTCGGACTTCTCCTCCACCCATGAGGACTTAAGTCCTGCGCAACTTTCGTTAACGCGGACGGTTGGCGGTTAATCCCACGGGGATCTGACGACTCACGATCCTCTCGAGTTTAAACTCCTGTGCAGTATCAAAAGGTTTTAAACCTCATGCACGTTCTCTGGATCTAGCGGTTGCAAGGGTTCGCTTTCCCTCCCGCACAGATCCGACGGTTCTAACACCCTTGGTGTAGAAACCTATCTCCCTATGGTCATAGACCGTACCAGCTGCAGTTTCATAGTACCTCTATACCTCCTGAGCTTATAAATGCGGTCAAGCAACTACTTCACGCACTGGAACAAACCAACATCCGAAATTGGCCATTCCAGGCCCAATTTCTCTCCACATTTTCGGTCCAAAGACCACTCTACTGGCCCATCTAGGCTCAGTGTCGAAACCTTGTCTCTGATACCAATTTGTAGCATGCGAATTCACTACCCAGGTTTACCCAACCTCACAGTTTACCATTCCTTACATGAAATTATAAGGAAATGCATTTAACCAGAATTAAACACACTTAACAACTCAGAGTAAAATATATCTGGGTACTGCTATAATTAAATGTTCCATAGCATTTATCATAAATTCATTTACACAGTGGAAAACATGATACAAAACAACACAGTCAGGCTCAATTGTAATAAACCATATTTCAATACTTATCTTTTATCAGCTGGAGAAATCACCAACCAAGTGCAGGCCTTCCACGAACCTCCCAGCCTTAGACCACACTGTTCATCAGCTCAACAGTAGGTCACCCCCAAGCTGGGACCGAGCTCCACCCCTGGGCAAGGAATCTAGACTCAGGCTGAGGTTACAGGGAAGATGACACATTCACATTCAACAGGAAGTAGTTCTCCCAGGAATCTCCCACGCTCACTGCACACGGACCCTCATTCCCCACATGTCTGTTCCACCCCAGGAGAGTGCACCTTCTTTGTCACCTAGACAGTCCTTCGGCTGCCAATCTCCCTTACCTTGGGTTACAGGAACAGACCGGACGGGAATTGTCTGGGCTCTATGGCAGCTACAGGGGTTCCTTCCAGGAGTCCTCTTCTCCCTCTGCACACTCTCTCACCTGGAGGAGTCGCTCCCAGGCCAACAATCCTCATGCAGTCCAGTGCTGCACAATCATAACAATCCACGCATAATACAGACAAGTTCTTTCCAAAACGGTTCAGCTGTCACAGGATACTCTCAGGCATGATTTCGGAACAGAGGCTCCACGCACAGGCTAGCTCAGCTTTTCCCAAACAACCAGGGATTCTTCCACTCGAGTTTAACTTAGGCTTAATGCGCACATAGGTTTTCTCAGAGACACAGATTACTCAGAGTCAGACACAGACTCCACGGCTCTGGACATGGTGTACACGATTTCCTCAGGACCCAAAAACAGGCTTTTCGGCTTCCAGCAATAAACCAGGGTATTCTGGCGGATGACGTACCAGTCCCATGCATAGAGGTTCGGGTTCGAATGGAGGAAGCCCCCCACCCACGGTTCAGCTCGACGCTTATATTTGCATGTACCAGGGTCGACACTTGTCACCCTGGGAACTGCATGTGTTCCGTCCGTATGCCCTTCTCCCACCACTTGGGAAATCACGGGTCCTTCCAAAGGACTTAGGTTAAAATAATGTGCACATGGATTTTTAGGAATAATAATAAAATATTATTCCAGGCCTAAGCCCCTAGGCTCCACACTCAGCCCCTTTTCCCACCTTCCAGCCCTTAATCCCTTGCCTACTTTGTGGACGCTCAGTCCCCCATCACTCTTTCATCGTGGACGGTCTGCACTGGTGGTATTTATATTTTATTAATTGACCTGCATGCATACAAGTATAACAAAAGGCTCCCGGCCTTCAACACTTAGGCTCCCTGGCCTAACAAAACTCATAAGCCTACAACTTATACAAAACTTGGCTCACCAGCCTATAGAAGATATTTACAATTCTTTGCATATAACATGATCTGTAACGGGGCTCAGTCTTGGGGACACTACATTGCATGTAATGGATCGAATTATAATAGGTGAGTTTGGTAATTATAGCAAAGTAGTTGTGATGAGAAGATTGAATAGTCAAAGTGGTTGACCAAGAAATAAATTAAATAATAAAGTTGTTGCAACAAGAAGTTAGTTAAGGGAAAGGAAGTTATGAATTCACTAATTATAGAAAAGTTAGTTGCAACTAGGAGTGGAGAACTTACTATTTTTAAAAAGTGTCTAAGTGGAAAAAGTTGTTAAGTGGATAAAAGTTGATACTTCTAGAGGAAGCTACTTGGAGAGTATAAATAAGAAAGAAAGGGTATCCCATTAACATTGAATATAATTGAATATCTATTCTATGAAAGGTTATTTGGGCTGGTATTATTGATAATGAAAAGTGCAACAGAAAAAGTGTGGTAGGAAAATCGCAACTGGAAAACTTCGAAAGAAAAAGTGAGGTAGAAAAGTGCAGCATAAACACTACGAAAAAAAATCATGGTAGAAAAAGTGCAGTATAAAAATCGTGGTAGAACATGTGTGGCAGAAAAATCGCAGCACAAAAATTGTAGCAGCAGAATCACAACAATTTAATTGTGTAATCAGAACCACAACAACATCATGGTTAAGGTCTATTTATGAGATATATGGCACATCTTCCTTGAGGTATGATTTGTGAGCTAGGGTTTGGCTCTTGATATGGTATTGGATGTTCAATATTGCTGCATATATCATATTTGTTGAAGAATAGAGTTGGTATTTTGCATATGGATATTGGTATTTTGGTTGTGATTTGTTGTTAAAGTTGTTGGTTTAGCTTGAGGCTACATAAAAGTGAGGTTGTGGAACATGGTTTGATGTAAGAGTTTATGGTATTTGGTTTATGGATAGAGTGATGAACTGTTAGATAAATTTTGATGGTTATATTGGTGTATGTCTTTGGTATATGGTTGAGGTACATGTTGGGTACATGGTTGAGACAAGTAGTTGATGATTTAGCACATACATGAGGTGTATAGTTGATGATGATGGTACATATTGATGATTCATAGTTGATGTGTAGTTGATGCATGATTGGTACATACTTGGTGCATGGTTGGAGGAACTTGTTAGTAGTATTGTTGACACATCATCTATGGATGATGTAGCATATTTTTCTTAGTATATTATTAGAAGCACATATTCATATTAGTGATGATTATGAGTTATTGTGATTGGTTGATACACATATTGGTGATATTGTGCATATGCTTGAGAGTTTTTTTAGAGAGTAGATCTGATTTGGTTGATAAGATTGATGAGAGAGGTTGTTGTGATAGGTTGTTTGGATAGGTTGTTGTGACAGGTTATTTGTATAGTTTTGGTGCATGGTTGATGTAATTGTTGATGCTACAGGTTGAGGTATAGGTTGATGCATGGTTGATTCATGGTAAATGTCGGTTCAGGTTATTGGTGCAAGTTTATTGGTACAAGTTGTTGCAATTTATTGTTAAAGGTTAACAATGATAGGTTGAAAGTGGAAGTGGTTGATTCAGTGACAATGGCAGATTTTCTACATCTGGAATTTATATTTTAGAGTGTTTTTACGAGGTAAGGATATGTGGTTGTATCCATATAAAATAGGGGGTTGTAGCCTCCTTCTGGTTGTATCCAGAAAATTGGGGAGTTAGATCTTCCCTCAGGTTGTAGCATGAAAATATAGGGGGCCAGAGCTTCCTTCCAGTTGGAGCTAGAGAATTGGAGGTTGGTGCTTCCTTGAATGAAATTATTGATATATAAAAAATCATTTTGTGGTTTAATCCCAAATTGGGTTTCCATGTAAATATTGGTGTATTGTGCATTGTGTGGATGTGTTTGTTATTTTTTATTATGTACCGATGAATGTTAATGCTTATTATACACTAAGATATTGATGATGAACAAATGAACATGGTTGAAAAAGTAAAAGAATATACTTTTTGGTTTAAAGGATTAATAATTGGTATAATCGATCATTACTGATTCACCATCCGCCACCCCCCCCCCTCGCCCACCCTCTCATTAGTTCAACACTAAAGTCTCTAATGAAAGTACCATCATGTTTTTTTTGGATTAGGACTATAAAGGTTGAATTGAAAGAGCCAAACATTTTTCCTCACCTTTGAAACTCTCTTACCACATCCATTAGGTTCTCCTTAATTAGTTCATAAAATTCGACATTAAATTATTTTTTTAATCCATTCTAACTAAGGCTCTTCCCTTTCTGCATAGAAAAGACAGAATCATGGACTTCAGACACCACGAAATATTATGTTAAGAAATTATTTGTTTCTTCGGTAAAGACTTGAGAAAACTTAGAAATGGCCTCTAGAATATATTGGATAAAAAATCCAACCGGCTCTTTAAATATATTGGAGAAGTGGCGAGCTCCTTCCTTTGCCTTATCTTTGAAAGAGTGAGCAAGGGTTCCATATGACTTTTTAGTATCCCAAATTGTATTGATGCTCTTGTGATAATTTGCATACTAATGAAATAACTTGGAGTTGTTATCCTCTTGCTTGATCCAAATTGCTCTACTATTCAGGCACCATATTTATTCATTTTCTTTAAAATGGAGTGAAAAATGTCCTCAAGGGAGCGAAGTTGTCTAACCTAGGATTCTAATATGGGAATTTTGGTTATTTCCCTGTGGATCGAGGCTAATTTCTCTTTAGTGTACACCAAAACAAACTTGGATTGTTTTAAGTATTGAACCATCCATATTTTGGGGGCCACCTTTACTCTATGAANTCTAACCTAGGATTCTAATATGGGAATTTTGGTTATTTCCCTGTGGATCGAGGCTAATTTCTCTTTAGTGTACACCAAAACAAACTTGGATTGTTTTAAGTATTGAACCATCCATATTTTGGGGGCCACCTTTACTCTATGAATGTTATCAATGAATTGGTTCATAGGGGTCAAAGGAGTAAAAGAAGCTAGGTGTACCCAGGAATCTGAGACTAAATATTGGTACTTGTCCTCCTCCAATAAAATTGGATTGAATTTTAAAGGTCATAGAGGCATCACTTTTCTCGGTTCGATTTTGTAAACTATTGGAAAATGGTCTGATAGACCTCCTATAGAAACACAAGATTTCATCATTAATCCATTATTCATCAATTTTTCTCATACGATAAAACTTTCCAATCTATTTGAAAATGCATCTTCATTTCTTCAAAATTCCCTCCAACTTGACTCGAGTTTCACAGGTTTTACATCAATAAGATGATGCTTCTTCATAAAGGAAGAGAAAAAACCACTATGTGCATCTTGGCAAGGATTTGTCCCCATACCTCCCTTAGAGATAAGGTAAAATTCCAAACCCCCCTAAAAGGATGTGGGCCTCACCCAACATTCTTGATGCCACCAGATTTTCTGAAGAATGAATCCTTTCTAGGTAGGGTACATAGAAATTAATGATGTTTAAGGAGAACCCAAGGTTTTTGAATTCAAGATTCACCACAATGGAAGAATGGAAGGACAGGGAAGAAAGGTATTTTTCAGGATTGTTTCCAACACATTATGAGTCCTCTCGAATTTCTAATTGCATCAATAACACTAAAATACCATGTTTTGAACCACTACTCCAAAATTGCAATGGCTTTGGATCCCTCACCCATAGTTTCTTATATTAAAAGAATGCTTGGATTATGTCTTTGTATGATCCTTTTGAGTTCTAATCTTTTGTAGGAATCCAAAGACTCATAGTGTTAAAAGAAAGGATGATCATGGAGGGGACTTTCTAAGGGATTTCCTTTCTCCAAGGGGCCTATAAATGGTTGGCTATTTTCCTTTCTTAATATCCAACATAACATTTTTTTGAGATTTTAGAAGAAAGAATTTTCACCCCAAATGATTTGACTGCTCTTAATCAGTGGCTAGACCTCCAAAGGATGAGGTCCCATCCCTTTTTGTATATCTAAGTCACATCAAATACCCTTTGTATGGGGAGGATCACACCGAGATTGCATTGGAAGAGACATCGGATACTAGTTTGAGGCCAACATGGAAATCCTCATGACATGAAGCCTCAATAGGGTTAGGCTTGGAGGAAGGGAAAGGAAATGTAGGGATAGGGGGGAATTAAGGGATTAGAAGGGGATAGGAGAGGATGGAGGGAGAGAAGGAGCCTCAAAAGGAACTACAATTTATATAGTAAGGGGGAGAGAAACTGGGAGAGACATACCGAGAGAAGCAGAGGAGAGAACATGATCATCTCTTGCACCATATTTTCATGCTTTGTCCATGTCCCATTCCAACTATGCATTTGAACTTCCTACATGATATTTTACTACTTAAGAGTCCTCTTTTTTCCATATTTTATTTTTTCAAATTAGGATGGGAGGAATCCTTCTACATTTAGCCCTGAGGTTACGTAATTCGTGGAAATTATAACACTAGAAGGGAAGACACTAGTAATCCATATTATTCTTCCAGATGTATTCACCATACACCAAACCAAATTATCCTATCATTTTGTTCCTCATGTTGACTTGGATTTGGACCTACGTCAACCTTCTATCAACCTTAGAACCCCAATCAAGATTTAGACTAGAAAAAATATCGAGCTTGTTGACTATGACTTCTAAGGCCTCCTTGTTCCAAAAAACTAATGGAAGGCCTAGAAAATGACCCGGACCTTAACCACGAGCATAGTAAATCTAGAAGGATCAAGATAAATAAATCAATTATGAATAATTAGCCTTAAAGGACCCCAGCTCTAGTTCTTACCTTTGATTATCTCAAAATCCTCTTCTGAGTTCAGAATGAAACATAGCCAATCCTGCACTAAAAACTGGAAGAACAACATGTATCCAAGAACTAAGATCTAGCATGACTCTAGCCACCTAGATAGGGCTTCTTGTTTAACTGATTTCCATAAAAGACATCGGAAGAGAGTCTTACCTCTACAATGTCAATGTCTTTAGTCACCACCATTTCTACCTTATTGGTATTTCTTTGCACAAACTTCTTCCTAATGTTTCGCTTTGTAGTGGCGCCTTCATATTGGATACTAACATCATTGATCGAAAATACAGGAAAAACCATGGTGTTTTTCTGACAAAGGGGAGGAGCATCGGAAGCTACGGGAGAAGAAGAAGGAGAAGTAACATGTTGCGAAGGAGTTTAAATTTCACCTACATTAAAATGAGCCCACGACACAGAAGATAATACATGTTGCGAAGGAGTTTAAATGCCACCTACATTAAACATTTATCTGCCTCTCGAAGCAGACGAAAATGAGCCCACGACATAGGAGTTAATACGGAATCGATCTTCTGCATCTACAAAATCCTTAAGACCGAAGGGAAAAATAACCACGTAGCACTCATCACGGGATTGAAAAGACTGAAATTTATGAGGGATGACCTCATAATCAACAATATCGGGTTTCATCATCAGATTACCTGTGCCTCTTCAAATCAAGTCATGATCTACCATTTCCACACATAAGAAAACACCCTTCCAACCACTCTGAATACCAGCATAACGAAGGTTGTAATTGGAAAGGAAAAATCCCAAGCCCCCGTCGACTCAATTTTTATCAACTTTATATAGAGATAAATTGAAATTGAAAAGATCTTATTGCTTCGATATTTACTTTCTATTTTTTCATATTTCATATTTCATACGATGGAGATGTAATTTCTTTAATGCTTAATATGGAATTAAAAATTATCATTTAAAAAAATATTTCAATACTAACATTATTTTTATATATATAATAAAACAATTGGAATTAAAAAAATTCTTATTGTATCAAAAGTTCTTTTCTACAACTAAGTATGAGGCAGATGCAAAATTCTTTCCATGCTCAACACACATTTAAAAAAATGTAAACAACAACAAAATATTTCAATGTTTGCCATAAATAAAATATTACAATATCCATCTTCAGTAAAATAATTATATATCAACTCTATATATAGAGAGAGAAAGCGATATAGTAATTGAAAACAAAAAGAATTATGATTTGGTTAATAGGTGCTTTCTAGTTTCCAAAATAAGGGCGATTCATAATTCTTTCAATACTTAATATTATGGAGTTGACATGTGACAATTAAACAAATATCAATGGAAAAAAAAATTAAATGTGGGGCATAAATAAAATATTTCTATGTCCACCTAATTTAATATCATATATATATATATATATATATATATATATATATATATATAACAATTAAAATTGTAAGATTTCACTTGCTTTGTAATATAAATAAAAGACATAATTGAATGAAGAGGAAGGAGATGGTTAGGGTTTGGGAGAAGTTTCACGCGGTAGGGTTTTGGTTTATAAGTGTATAGGGTGGGAATAATGGGGTGCAGGGTATGGATGCTATAATAGAACCAACTAAGATGTAGGAAACGAAAAATTCCTTTAAGGATGTCATAGATGGATGGAAAATCAAGCCGTCACATGAAATCCTTATGGTAGGGAATATCAAAAGAAAGAAAAGACAGGACCAACCTTCCAATGAAGCAACAAGCCTCTCAAAAAATTAAATAATGGTTGTATGGATAAAACAGAGGAGAACCTGAGATACGAGGCCACCTCATCATTGGTGGGAAACTATATTCAATACATGAAAGGCCATGCAGTCATTGGAAAATTCATGGGGATATGGCCCTCGGATTCATTACTAGTCTAGATAAAAACGAGATGGAAAGTCAAAAGGGATATAATCTTAAAGCGTGGGTCGAAGGGTGTTTCTACAACAATATTCACCTACTTAGAGGACAAAAATTGAAGGTTTGATGAAGGGCCATATTTGTTTAACTCCATAGGGCTCCAGCTCAGGTACTAGTCAAAGCTTTTTCCCCCAGAAAATGAGGAATTCATAGCTACGCTAGTGTGGATCATAATTTACACCCTACCCTAGGAGTTCTAGCACCTAGAAACCCTGGAAGGAATAAGAAATATGTTGGGCTCTTTTTTCAAAATATCAGAAATAAAAAAAAAGTGTCCAAATATACATCATATGCAAGAATATGCATATACACATGTCAACATGGCAAAAACACTACTTGTGTCAATCACTATATCATTCCGGGACGAAGAATGGGTCCAACCCATAAGTTATGAGCATATACCGTTCAGATGCAGGAAATTCCATGTTCATGGACACCTATTCTTAGATTGCCCTCATAACACAACTCATACAAATAATAACGGAAAGGAGGAGAAGGGAACATCAGGCTTTGTAAAGACCCCAAATAAAAGAAAGGTGGGACGCAGAGGAAATAAAAATCCATGGGAAGGGCCCAAGAAAGATGACAACAGTTTCCATATCTTAGCAGAAAAAGAAGATATGGATGAAACATAGGAAGGAAAGAAACAAGGGACATAGAAAGAACAACCCAAACAAAAAAACATGGAGACCAAGCATGAGGAAATACAAAAATGAAGAAAAATAGATTCATGCCCAAAAAACGTAGGAAAGGAGACCGAAGAAATCCATATGAAAGACTTGGAGGCTTCATAGGAGTCCTCGGAAGAAAGAGTGAAGGAAGATCACAACTAGGAATCAGAATCAAAATATATGGAAGTGGACATCCAAGCGATGATCTGGGTCCATGGGGAAAAAGAGATTAAAAATATGCAGGTGGGACAACTTTGTCGGCTTCAAAGAGAACTTCTCAAAAGACAAAGAAAAGAACCAATGTCGAACGATCCAACCTCCTCATCGGGGAATATGGGAATAAAGTCAAACCCATTGAAAAACACTAAGAAACTTAAAGGGGACTAGAGGAAAAAATTCCTAAAGCCCCATATGCAAGTTCTTGAAGAAAAAGGCACCCTTCTCGTCAACTCGGGACGGGTAGTGGGATTACTAGTCAGATACTTCCTTCCCCAAACCAAAATTTAAATATTAATATTTTCTCATGGAATATTAGGGGTATTAATGGAATTTCAAAACACACAAATCTTAGGAAAAAAATTAAACCAGAAAACATGGACATAGTAATGTTGCAAGAAACCAAGTGCGATAGGAAAAGTCTAGAGATAATATAAAGGGAGATTTAGAATCAATGTGATTTCATATGTTTGGAAGCCGATGGGGATTTTAGAGGGATTTCCTTCCTGTGGAACCTAAACAAAATCAAAGTGGAATTGAGAGCCCAATATAAAAGGATAATAACCATATCTTACAAGATATTAGGGACAACGGACCATGGTATAGTTAGGTAGGTCTACAAACCCCAATCTCCTATAGACAAGAGATATTTCTTTAGAGATCTCTTGAGTGTAGGAATAAGTATGAAGAAGAAACAATGGATTTTTGGAGGGGAATTCAATATGATAACCTCCTTGGAAGATAAGAAAGGGGGAATAGGGAACCTGATTTCAGAAGACCAAACATTCAAAGAAGTAATGGATAAACTACACCTAATAGACATCATCTTGTTAGAAGGTCAATTTACTTGGAATAACAAAAGAGGAGGGAAGCATCATATAGCAGAAAGATTAGAAAAATTCCTAGTCTCATAATTTTTTTAACGACAATAGGCAAGTAGTAAGGGGAGAAATCAACCCTTTTTATAGATATGACCATTGGCCAATATCTTTGTGATGGATGGATGGGCTCTGCCCCCACCCAAAACTGTTCAAATTTGAGAAATTTTGTATCCAACACCCATAATTCCTACAAAACGTAGATGAGTACAAGTGGGGAGAACACCAAAATATGTATGCAACAAAGATGTATCGGTTCCAACAAAAGTTGAGATATACAAAAAATATCCTAAAGAAGTGGAATAAAGAAGTCTTTGGGAATATTCATGAAGCAAAAATAAACTTGGAGGTGGATATGGAACTAGTGCAAGGAAAAATCAACTAGGATCATATGTCACTAGAACTTCAACATCTAGAATCGACCCTTAGAAGGGAGTTAGATGAAAGAGACCAACAGGAGAAAATCATGTTCCAACATAAGTCTAGGATGCTCTGGATCAAAGAGGGCGACAAGAATATCAAATTCTTCCATAATTCCCTCCTACATCACATGAATCATAATTGAATTCACTCTCTAAAAATGAAAGAAGGGGTGACAATTGAAAGGCACGAAGACATCAAACATAGTCTCATAAAGTAATTTAGTTATCTTCTTTTAGATTCCCCTCAAGACAGAAGGGTAGCCACTGTTCTATGAAAAAGACTATTCCAAAGTTGTCCTTGGAAGGTTACAACAAAATCCTTTAGACACAAGGGAATCTAGTGGAGGTGGAAGCGACGGTGAAAGAAATGCCACAAGGGAAGAATCCCGGGTAAAATGGCTTCACATATGATTTCTTCCAAGCCTCCTAGAGTATTATTGGGAAATATCTCTAGGAAGTGGTGGAAGAATCTAGGAAATCTCAAAAGTCTTGAAAGCCTTCAATACAACCTTCTTGGATTTGATCCCAAAGGAAAAGGAAGCATACACTGTAGATAAGTATAGACCCATATATTTATGCAATGTTGTATACAAATTATTTATAAAATCATTGCTAATAGATTGAAGCCTATCCTACAAGAAATCATCTCCCTTGAATAAGGGGGTTTTGTAGAAGGTAGGAAAATTATGGACGATAATTTTATTTCCCATGAAACCATACACTCTTTGTAATCTAAGAAAAAACTTGGGATTCTCATAAATATTGATCTATCTAAATCCTATGAAATAATAAAGTGAGACTTATTTAGAGACATTTTGGGGGCCTTTGGCTTTGATCCTTCCTGGATTCATTGGATTCCAAACCTAAATTCCTAAATTTTATTCTCTATATTAGTAAATGGATCCCCCTCTCCTCCCTTAAAAGCGTCATGGGGATTAAGGAAGGGAGATCCCCTATCCCCCTACCTCTTCATTATTCTCATTGAAGGTTTAGGGAGATTTATGAAGAAAAACCTGAGGGAAGGGTACCTAAAAGGTCTAGTAATCTCCCCTTAGATATACGCCTTGTCTTATCTCTAGTTTTTCAATGACACCCTTCTCCTAGGGAAGACCATAGTGCATGAAGCTACAACCATAAAGAAAAACCTTGGCATTTTCCTTTCCACCTTGGGAATGAAACTCAACTTAGAAAAATCCAATATCTTAATCTTTAATACCCAAAAAATTATTTAGCAAAGAATAACCATAATTTTGGGCTTCCAACGATACTCTCTTCCCTCATGTTACCTATCCCCACCCCCCACCCCCCCTTCTTGAAAAATCTTCAATAAATTCGGGATGGCAAGAGCTACTGTCTAAATTGGAAAATAATCTTAATAAGTAGACTCATAGATTCCTTTCTCTATCGGGAAGAATTTTCTGAATCAAATTGGTTCTAATGGCTATGTCAGTTTATTTGTTCTTAGTTATGGAAAGGTATGTGCACATCTATCTGAGAATCTGATCAATCCATAGAAATTTCCCATGGGGAGGAAAAAACAGAGAAAAAGAAATGGGACCTTATATCCTGGGAAAAACCATGTGAACCAAAATCCAGGGAAGGCTTAGGACTAAAATACCCCTAAAGAATGGACTAGGCCCTGGAAACAAAAATCTACTAGAGATGGATTAAAAGACCATAAGTGCTTTGGGCCAATATTTGGAAGGATAAATATGCCAAAGACATCTCCCTCTCAAGACTGGATCATATTGGAGTGAGAGAGGATAGGATCAATAATATTGAACTACGCTTGGAAAAATTGGGCGTTGGTGAAAAATCAGAGTTTTTGGGAGCTACACAATGGCTAGCCAACCATATTTTGGGAGGAAACATGAGAGAAGAATCCAGATCTAAGATCATATGAATGACTACAATCAGTCAAAGACAAGATTAGTATGATAGGGGAAATGGAGGTTGTGCAATATTGGGAGGGAAATCATCATCCTATCATGAGTAGAACAATATCCTAGATCCATCGAGTTGAGTGGACTATCGAATGGAATGAGACACCTAGTCAAGTCATGGAGGATATCCTCAAAGACTACCCTTCTCCCCTCAAGCAAAGCTAGGGAATCATAAAATAGATGAAAAGGGGGACGATAACTTCTAAATCAACGAAGCATACCAAGATGCTCTGGGACTTGGGAATGAGCCCAAATGGATAGTCTAGAACAAATTCTGGAATTCTGAATAATGGCCCAAAGTAACCACCTTTCTATGGTTGGTGGTCAATTAAAAATAGTTAACTTGGGAGCGGATCATAAAGAGAGGGTTTGAGCACCCTTCAATATGCCTAATCTTCAATCAAGCATAAGAAAACCTTAACCATATCCTCAACTCATGCCCTTTATCCTTCGAATTATGGGACAAATGGGCCTCAATATTCATAATTTCATACCAAAACAAAAAATACATCATAAAGACAATAGAATATTGGAAAATTGATCATTATCGAAATGCAATTATGAATCGAGCATGGAACCTCTTCCTAGGCCTTATTCTTTGGAATATTTGGACCAACCTCCATCTATGAATCTTCTCTAGCAAGGGGTTCTGAATAACATAAGAGAAACCATTGCTCATGTACCATCACAAGAAGAGGACTTGACAACGACGAGAAGTGAGAAAGACCTGTTAGCCATGTGGAATCCCAACAATGGGAAGTATTTTATCCCCCAAACAAGCAACCATAGACAATGACAAGCGATCACAGAGACATGGGAACCCCCCGAGGGTTTCCTGAAAATGAATTTTTACGAGGCTTTGGGGGAGCTAGTGTGATTTTCAGGGACACTCAAGGAGATATTGTCAGCCTCTACACTATCATAGTAGGATATACCACCAACAATGGAGGATAATTATTCAGTTTTTTGACAGGTTTGCAAATGAAGAAAGAGAGGGGGTATTTGAAAATCATAGCAAAGGAAGACTCCAAAATTATGGTCTCATCCTTAGGAAATATAATCAATGGAAACTTGGACAAATTCTTGAAAAACTAGTGATTGTACGCTAGTATTACGGAGGTGGCATGGGCCATCCCCTACATGTCAATGATAATCCCAATCCATCTCAGGATACAAGACAACATTACAGCTAAATCTATCTCCACTAGCACAGCCACATAATTGTGGCTGATCAACGCCGAAAGGTTGATAAGATGAAAAGAATCTTTAAAAGAATATATTAAATTTTATTATTGATTAACAAATAAACGGTTGGACTTCATTTATCTGGTGTTAATATTTTAATTTTTGTTAATCATTTAGGTGGCAATCAGTTAGCTATCAAAGTAATTTTTAAATATGATTAGGTAAATGTAAAAAAGTAAACACATAAATGGATGTCTTTATAATAGCTAGGAAGTTAATGATTGAAATCACATTCATTTATTTTGTGTGACTACTAAGAATATTCCAGCCATATTTAATCTTGTCCATAGAAAACTTAGTAAGCACTAAACCCCTATTAAATCTGCCCATTGTCAATAGGTGTACGCCTTTTGGCGTAATTAAGACAATGGGATAGATCGAAAGTGTATCTTAATGGCAATGCAAATGCATGGGTGTGGGAGATCTCTGCAATAGCCTTACCCATCTTAACCGCCATGACAACCAACCACATTAAAGGATAGGTGGATACCTATGAGTACCGCTAATGAGGCTGTCAGAAGCCCAAGTGTTGCCATGATTCTAAAGCCCAAGTGTTGCCATGATTCTAAAGGTTTTCCACGAAGGTCGGACGTAGGTCGTTTTAGTGATAGGTGGAGTTGTTCGACCATCCATCAATTATTATTAGAAAATGGAGGAGGACTTAATAAAGAAGTGGAAATGCGAGCCAAAGAATATTGAGTTTCATGTTAATGGGAGAAGGATGAGGTCGTCGTATTAAACCACACTAGGAATAACAATTACTAGTTCGGATCATCCCAGACGATGGCGAAGTTGGATTAGGTTACAAAATAATGGGCCCAAGTGGAGAAAGTACAAGTTCAATTATCAACGCCACAACAACCCCGACTATCTGAGGATGAAGATCACCCTCCTCTAGGTCATTGTGATTTCTTTTCTGATTTTTTCTCTCTTGTGAATTTGGCTTCCTTGGTTTTGATATAAGGGGCACTCTGATATGAAGAGAGAGAGGGAAGAGATTTTTCATTGATATTGATATTAGGGAACGAAGAAACTATTCTTTTGTGGTGGATAGCATCCTTGCCCCCCTCCACAGATCTTCTAGTAAGATAGTGAGAGAGTCTCAAGCTCCAGGTTTAGAGAGATGGAAAGAGGTTTTCGTAAAACCATGGAAGGGGATAAGGTCGCTCCCCCCAGGAATAATAAAACTCATCTGAGGACAGGGGGAGGGAAACAACCGTCAGGAGACCCAATTTTGATCAGTAGTCATGCGGCTAGCCATGATGAGGTACCAAAACTTGTGCTCAGCAGAAGAGAAAGAGATAATGGGGAGAGTTCAAGAGGCAGTTTTGTGAAAAAGGAAGAGCACGACTAATGAATAAATTCTGAGGTCCGCTAAGGAATGGGTCCCCAACCCTCGACAATCCATAAGAAGGGACAATAAGTCCTTGCATATTGCATAAGTGTACTTAATGATGGCACAGTGGCGCAAGCCATGACACCACAACAATATGAAATTTGGGCGGGTTTTGGAAGCTAAATTTTATCTATTCTGTAGGGATAAGTACGACATCTGCTTCCACGAAAAAGAACGATTCCCAAAGACACACAAAAGGACCAAGCAGTGAAAAGCAGGGATCTCATAGGTACCCAAGAAATCCAAATCTAGATGGACGAGGAGGATATCGAAGTGCACAAGGAGGAATGACCATAATCCAACAAAAATGCAGTAGCAATTTTTTTTGGCCTCATGGGCTTTCCCAAACTCTTGTTAATTAATTCTAAGAAATTTGACTCCATGTGTTAAGCTAATGTTTACTCGGGATAGATTATAAGCAAGGAAGATTAAACTTTTGTTTTACTCTCATCATGAACATTCATAGTCAAACTTTGGATATGAGCGATAGGTTTGGTTTCCATATTTTTCACTCTCCCAAAAACTAATTTTATGCACTTTTTGAATAGAAATCTATAGGATTTCTTTTTTCCTAAAAAACAATTATATATATATATATATATATATATATATATATATATATATATATATATATATATATATATTTTGAAAGTTGACAAGTGACATTTAAAAAATATTTTAACATACATCTTAACTAAAATAATTTTATAAAAAAATTATTTTTTTGTCCATATAGGTTCTTTCTACTTTTCCATATGACCTAGATATATAATTCCTTTAATACTTAATATGAAGTTAGCACAAATATTTGCCTCAAAACACTCTAAATGCCAAAAAAAAAAAAAATAGAATACAAAACATGATAAAATGTTTGCATTTTGAATGATTGGTGCCTCTAACTCATAATATATCCAAAGCTAAAAAGGATCTACCTTAGTAGTTAAAACATTTAAATGGTGAATGAGTAACTTAATGTGAGACATACATACATGTACATATATATATTTATATACACATACATATATTTTAAAAACTAGTTTAGACTCATCTTCTCATCAATCATGCCTCATCCAATCCCTTTTGATACAAACCCTTACTTAAATTTTGTACTTTAAAAACAATTGCATTTCTATGGATTTTACAAGCTAATTACATTCTCACTTTATAACGCCACCATTAAAACCTTGAAAAAATGGTACCATTTTAAAATTCAAAGAAATTACAATAAAAACCATTAAAACAACGCAAATACAATTTTTGTTAATTGTTTTAAGTTTAATGAAAAAATCTCGCTTTATGTATACTCCAATTCCAATTACTTCGTGATTATATGCTTAATTTGCTGCTCCTTTGAACAATGATTTCTATGAATATGTAAACTCCAATTCCAATTACTTCGTGATTATATGCTTAATTTTCTGCTCCTGTGAACATTGATTTCTATGAATTTTAAACCCTATTGAGTTCTTATTGTCTTGTTTATGTGTGATTTTGAGCTATGCGAGGGAAAATCCCCTCTTTGCAGCACAATTACATTACTTCATTTTACACCATGAAATAACGAATAGTATATATAAACTGACTAAACAGAACAAGGAATATCTATAATGAATGAATATACATTATAGATACGATGACATGGAAATAGAAAAATGACATATAAAAAGTTAAAATATGTATAAAATGTGG
Organism: Picea engelmannii; assembly: GCA_009831015.1. NCBI lineage: Eukaryota > Viridiplantae > Streptophyta > Pinopsida > Pinales > Pinaceae > Picea > Picea engelmannii. Next base: position 14,994 of record ML847982.1, on the reverse strand, counting down.
ATACAGATCATTCGGAAATCTCACTGTCTGCAATATTCTCCGTCCATTCTCTTCTGCCACGAAATTTGCATGCCGTTTCCGTGATTTGACTCTTTCTGAAGCGCCCTATTTCATTTCTGTGCTTTCGGCTCTTCCTGCATTTAGCAAAGAATGGACCGATCGCAGATTATAAGGCATCTGCTCAGAGAATCGAGAGTTATCGGAGGCGTTGTCAACGATTTCCTTCCTTGGTTGGACTTGTATATACACTTCGGCCATAACCGAATTAGGTTGGGAGATCATTTATTGCCTGCTGATGTCCAAGAGGAACCTACGGTTGTCCAAGTCCAATGCTTAGGCTTCGATACACTGAATGAATTAAGGAACTCCAGATTAGTATTGGTACGTAGTTTTAATCCCTATATCAACATTATATTCGGCAATAATGAATTGGTTTTTTATTATATCAAATTGAAATTCATATTAATAAATTTTGATAAATCCAAATAACTAGGTTATGACAGAACCTCGAGCTGCCAGCGACTTTTTGCTCGGGTACGAACCTGGACCTGCCAGTGAGTCTTTGCTGTGGTACGCTATGATACTCCTGAGCTCAGATCGAATTTCTCAATATAATAGCACTGGAAGCCTTTTAATCTAACAACGGAATTAATCTCTATTCCGTACAGGTTGTGTACAGCAGGTCTCAACCCAGTGCGTTGGGTACAGACTTTGAGTTTTAATTCTATTCGCGGAGTACATGTCAACTCAAGTACCAGGCCGCCACCGCAAGGTATCATGATCTTTCTTTCTTTCTTTGACCTTGAAATCGATGGAAAGAATGCTTGGTAATGTTAACCGTAGTTATCAATATTGATTTGTTTCTTCGTGCAATTTTAGCTTTGCAACGGACGTGTCTGGTTCCCTATAGG
>ML847981.1:19426-34150 GCA_009831015.1 Picea engelmannii | reverse complement strand
TGTTAGAAGGTTATTTCTCTGTTCACAATTTTTCCGACAGAGAAAAGATCATCTTCATGCTCCTTAAGGCTCTCCCCCATCTCAAACATTGGTGGGAAACTTACTGGGAGCAGAGTTCCATAGAGGAGTCCTTAATATATGGGGTCGAACCCACTTGGGATTTTTTTGTGGATGCGGTAAAGGAACAATATTACCCTTTTGGAAACTATGAGGACTAGTACATAAGATGGACCACACTGCAGAAAGAGAGGGGCCAAGCAGTTCTAGAGTTCACCAATACCTTCCATACCTTGTGCACCAAACTCGGTATCAAAGACTCTGAACGACATTTGGTTCTAAAATACCGTGGGGCTCTACACAGATACATCCAAACTGAAATGAAATTTTTGGACATCTTATCACTCTTTGCTGCCTATCGATATGCTATTAAAATCGAGAATAAATTTAAGAACTAGAAAAAACAGGAGTTTGGATTTGAAAATCCACAACAACCAAAGTATGACAAAGACAACCCTAAAAAACAGTCTCCCAAAAACCAGTCCAAGGCACAGGAAAAGAAGGGCCACAGGAAGACAAAGAAGGACACCGGAAAATGGTGAGATTTCCACAAAATCCCCTGGCACAACATCGATGAAGGTCATTGAAAATAGTCATTGGTGGCTGAGATCAAAGACAAGGAGCCGAACCCTGATTCAGAATCTGATTTTGAAGATACTGGTAAATGAAAGATCATTGACGCAGACCCCATTGCTATTCTCGTGACTGCAACAATTCAACCAGAAGAACCAACAGATCCTGAAGAGGGGGAGCACCTTTTTCATTCACAGATGTGGGTGAAGGGGACCTCACTACATTTTATTGTTGATAGAGGAAGCCAGAAGAACCTTATCTCAGTAGAGGTCATCAAACAATTGGTATTTTCGAAAACACCACACCCACAACCATACAACATCGAGTGGTTTCGGTAAGGACGAGATCTCCGTTTCAGCCAACAGTGTCGATTGTCATACGACATCCAACTGTTCAAGGATGAGGTATTATGTGATGTTTCCCCACTGGATGTCTGTGATTTTATCTTGGGCCAACCATATATGTGGAGACGCCATGCTGTTTATGAGTCTCGACCCCATACTATCATTGTTACTTTGGGGGGTCATCTCTACAAAATACCAGAGGTAGTTCCAACTATTGTTCCACCTAAAAAGTGTCGCAAGGTAGTATCTCATACTAAAAAATTCATCTTCTTCACAATCTATTCAAAAGGGGAACTGAAGGACACTGCAACCACTACAACCTCACCGCCTGCACCTTCTATCCAACAGAGGCAGGTCGACAAGGTTGCATCAAAGTGCAAATATTCCTTCTGCACACCATCCTCTCATGTAGCTCGACTTGTTGAACAACCTTAGCTTCAACAGGTTCATGACAAACTTCCACAAACTAAGCAGCGCGATGTCTCCAGCAATACAAGTAGATCACCAAGATGCAAATTCAACAAACGCCTTTCCCTCTCCCCCGGGAACTCAACGCAATGGATACCATTGCTTCCTAAGGAGGGAGGATTGATCTAGGTGGATATCGGTGGCCACCCACCTTTTCCGACTGGCTCAAAACCATTTTCTGGCAATTTTGGCAATTTACTATTTTTAGCAGTTTTTATCTTTCGAGGCCATTTTGAGGGCCCAAACGAAGGTTTTTTGAGATCAATGTTCTCAATTATATCCAAAGGAATCATTGAGCCCTCAAAATGAATCTCCTTTATGATACCTTTCCAATAATCTATCATACGCCTAAAATGAAGATTGTATTCAAAAGTTACGACCCCGGGAAGTTGATGTACTAACTTACCCAAACGGGGCCCACATTACTTTTGGAACTTCATCTCCTAGGGTTATTTTTTTGGATGTCTAGGGTTATTGGCATTCCTATTTATTGTAAAAAGGCCTTCAGAGCCTCATTGTAATCATCTTCTTGCAAATGCGAGTAGCCGTCACATCTCTTCTCAGAGATGAGCTGCCACCATTCTATCGACTCTTTCACTCTGTATTTTACAGTCTCTGTACATTTATATCATTAATATAAATCGTGTATTACTGTATATCTGTGTTTATGGTTGCATCTCTGATAAATTTATGTTATATTATTGAATATCTACAATATCTCTGTTCATTTATTTTTTATATCTCCGATCTCATTTCGTGCCAAAAATAATCCAGATCATTGACACTGACACAAACCATTTAGGCCGTTTGACAAAGTTGACACAATCTGGCATAGTGGAAGACTTTATAACTGCTTTTGAGCGACTGGATTTTCATACAGAGGGCATGTGTGATGTTTTTTTCGAAGAATGTTTTATCAGTGGCCTGAAGGATGTGATTCACGATCATGTCCTCATGGCTAGGCCTCAGAGTTGGGTGGACGCTACTAAAAGAGCTAAGGAAGAAAAGCATGTTCTCTCTTATCAAAACCACAAACTCTCCTTTATTCCTTTCACTAAACCAGTAACTCCCACTCCTCCTTCTACTCCACTCAAGATCCAAAAATTGACTAGGGCCGAAATGGATGAACGCCAACTCAAAGGCCTTTGTTATAATTGTGATGACAAATATTTTCTGGGACACAAGTGCAAGGAACAAAATATTTTTATGGCCATCTCAGATGATGTTTTAGAAGAGGATGTTGAGACTCCCCTTGTGTCTGTGTCACCTGAACCCATAGACATAACCCCTCCCTTAGACCCTCCTGAAGTAGAACCGATCATTTCCCTAAATTCTCTCACTGGATTCTCTGCTCCCCAAAACTTCAAGCTAATTGGTTACATCATGCATGGGAAGGTCATGATTCTTGTTGATAGTGGAAGAACCCATACTTTTATTCATCTCCGCATTGCCTAAGAAACTAATTGTTATATTTGTGCAGTCAATAATTTCCAAATCATTATTGCCAACGGTGGGTCCATGAAATGTGGAGGGGTGTTGTGAAAATTTGTGTCTCCAAATTGGTGACTACCATCTAAAATAACATATGTTGGGTGCATAATGGCTAAGGACTTTGGATCCCATTCTCATGGATTTTAAGAAATTAACCATGCAATTCAACCCAGAGGGCCAACAATATAAGTTCCAAGGAATCACCACCGGTTCCCCGGAGATCATTAGTTCCCATCTCATGGAAAAGATGATAAAAAAAGTTCATTATGGCATTATTTCACAACTCCATGCCATCCAAGCCAATGAGACACCCTCTGTGTCACAAGACCTCCAATCCATCCTCTCTAAAAATCAATGGTTTTTTCCACTTCCCAGGGACTCCCTCCTTCCTATGGTGTTCATGATCATTCCATTCCCCTTGTCCCAGGAATGATTCCTCCCAATATCCGTCCCTATCGTCACCCCTTTTCCCCAAAAAATGAAATTGAGAAAATGGTTCAAGAACTGCTCAACACAGGTGTTATCCACCCTAGTACGAGTCCCTACTCTTCTCCTATGGTCATGGTCCTTAAGAAAGAAGGTTCTTGGCACATGTGTCCTGATTTCCGCACCCTCAACAAACTCAACATTAAAGACAAATTTCCCATTTCTATCATTGATGACCTCTTGGATGAATTGAGTGGTGCCCAGTTCTTTACTAAACTTGATCTTTGTTTGGGCTACCACCAGATCCGTATGAAATAAGAAGACATTCCTAAGACTACCTTTAGAACTTGTGAGGGGCACTATTAGTTTTTGGTCATGCCCTTTGGCTTGTGTCCAAAGCCTCATGAATCATGTCTTCCGTCCTTTTCTCCATTATTTTGTGTTAGCGTTTTTTGATGATATCCTCATCTACAACAAAACATGGATAGACCATATTTCTCATGTGGATCGAGTTCTCCATCTACTCTCTCAGCACCAAAATTTCCTCAAACAATCTAAATGTGCTTTTGGCTCCTCATAAGTAGAGTACTTGGGTCATCTTGTTGGAAAGGACGACAATAGGGTGGATCCTAAAAATATTGAAGCTATGCAATATTGGCCTCACCCAAAGACTCTCAAAATCTTGCAGGGATTTCTGGGTTTAACAGGTTATTATCGCAAGTTTGTTAATAATTATTGAAAGATTGTGGCACCTCTCACTACACTCCTTAAAAATAATTCTTTCACTTGGAATCCAACAGCTACTCGGGCTTTTCAAACCTTGAATATGGCCATGTGCACCACTCCAGTCCTAGCCCTTTCTGATTTCACAAAGACCTTTTTCCTAGAATTTCATTCTTCCGGGAAAGGAATTGGCACTGTCCTTATGCAAGAGGGTCGACCTTTGGCCTTTACTAGAAAATAATTGTCCAAGAGAAATTTGGGAAAATCAATCTATGGAAAGGAAATGTTGGCTATTCTGCATGCTGTGTGTTAGCCCTTGGGTATCGAAGTACGTGAAGATCAAGGAAGAAAAAGGAGAATGTGAACTTCACAGAAGACACAGTGACTGTTACAGGGTCGAAGTGAGAAAAAGAGAAAACAAAATGGAGCGAAGTCCGAGAAAGCAAGCCGATGAATGAGGATATTGAGGAGGACAGATCAACAAGGAAGAAGGATCATGGACAACTCAGCAAGCAAAAAAATCCACCGTTAGATTCTTTGGAGCACCGCGTGAGAAGGAAGGAACGATAGGTTGGTGAAGCCCTAAAAATACAGGTCAAGTTTACCTAGGGTTTTAGACAACTATGGTTTTGGTATCTAGGGTTTTGTACACCTAGGTTTCAGCCTAAGGATGTCGGTGAGTGATTGTAATGTATAAATAAAGGTCATGAGGACCTAGTTTGGGGGGGATACGATATTATTGGGTATATTTGTATTGATGTTAAGAGTGATTATTGTTGTGTAAGAGAGAAGTGTTAAGTGTAAGAGCTTTCTGGTATTGTAAGATCTTCAGCTGGGTGCGAAGATCAACCCTACAGTTGGGTGTGCAGGAAGGGAAGAGAGAGAGAAGAGAAGAAGAGAGATCTGCTAGCTAATGGTGCAGACAAGAACTGTATCCTTCGTCTTAATATATTATAAAGAACAGTTATGTGGATGTAGCCCTAGAGAGAGGGTGAACCACGTATATTTTATGTTGTGTGTGATTGGTATTCTATCTCTGTCATTGATATACTGTAATTGCATTACTGTTTTAGATCTAATAAGTAGATGTACAGAGTAGATCCTAGTGGATAAGCAATATATGAATGATGTGATGTTCTTGTATTAGATCCACTTGATATTCCCCTTGGTTGTAGACATCTTTGTGCTACAACCCCCTCATAACTGCTTCGGGTGAGACTGCATCTGCTTCGCAGGTGTTGCCGAAAGGGCTAGTAGTTAGGGATTGTTAGTGCACTCATAGAACTGAACCTTGGGTTTGCCCTTGTGCCAAAAAATGGTTTTGTTGCTGGGACATGAATCTTCTTGAGGGAATGTCAAGGTGGTTCCCATCAAATATATAGACTCAAAAGTGGATAGAGGATCAAGAAAAGGACTTCGCTGAAGCCCATAAAAAGAACCCTAATCTTAGTACAGAGGATTGGTTGGATAAATATATCTTCACTGATATACAAGAAATTTTCATATGGGGAATCCATCAAGAGATGCATGAGTGGCTAGCTAGATTAGCAGATACCCAGTTCAAGATCCGATCTAGAGATACTGTGGTTTGGACGTCAAAGCTGATCAAGAAGCTAAAAAGAGTTGATAACACCGTGTCTATGAGCAGTAGATCACTGGTTTGATAGCACCATTGGAGGGTACATCACAGAGTTTGTTGTTGACAGAGTAGATTCATATAGCCAAGATGAGAGATATTTCTTTAAGGGACCTAGAGGGAAATTTTTACAATTCCTGAAGTTGAGAATCAAGATGTTATTGCATGAGAAGAACATCTTGAAGATACAGTAGATTGGTCGGATCTAGAAAGGCTAATGTTCAAGAATTCAGACAACGGCAGTGACACAGAAGCTGGACATACACACAGTGGGAGAGTGTTCAAAGAAGTTCACCTTGCGAACCTGTTCAAGAAGAACTATGGGGAAGAAGGTTTCTATAGTGGGGAAGAGGTAGATATGAAAGACGAGGAGAATTCAAAACCTGATGGGACAGAGGAAGGTAAAGCTAAAGAGCTTCGCTGAGAAGAACATGAGACTTCAAAAACTGCATAGACTATTGAAGTAAGTATTGTTATCCCTCCTGTTGATTCAGTAGTATTAAGAAATCATAGTAATCCCAGCCACAAGAGTACCCAGAGCATTGTCACTAGTAACCCACCACATACTCATTCAGGGACCCTAGGAAGATCTATGGTAGATGAGATGAGACTTCTTATATTTAGGGGAGATGGATATGAATATCCTGATCAACAGTGGTTCCTATGTGAAGATGTATGGAATATTAAAAATGTCACTGAAGAAGCTATCAAAAGAACCCAGTTTAGTACCACTCTAAGGGATCGTGCACTGAGTTGGTACATGAAGCTTGTTCAAGGACTTTCACAGCCGAAGCCACTGAATCATATTAAGAATTTGCTAAATGCAGAGTTCAAGAAACCTAAGTTAGAGTCACAATGTATTACAGAGATGAAAGAGATCAAGAAGAAGGTGGCCAAACCTATTTGGGAATTCGATTAGAGATTCAAAACCTTGACAGGCCGATTGACTTTTCAGATCCTAGATGAACAGAACAAAGAATGGTTCATTTTTTCCCTCTTACCACACATCAGAGTTCCTCTGATGCAACAGAAGATTTCTTCACAGTATGAGGCGCTCGATATTTTCATGAAGCTATAATCAACCCCTATGGGAGAATCCAACGCAGGTATGAGTAAGATCTTGAGCCAGGTGACTAGTTTGTCTTTGCAGGTCAAATATATGAAGAAAGATAAGGGAAAATATAAAAGAGAAGACATCTGGTGTGTCAGATGCAGATCAAAAGGCCATGATCAGGAACACCTCCCCCTATTCAATGAATAATTGGCTTTTGGATCTCCGAGCCCTTTGAAGCAAGTCACCTTACCCTGGTGCGAGGTATGCAGAAATAGGCATCACCCTGGTGAGTGCTACTACATGCAAAAATATGTTTAGACACCTACAAATTTTTATTGCACATTCTATAAGTCTGTGGGACATGATGATAGGGATTGTAGGGCTTACGATATCATGCATGAAAGGTCGAGAGACATATATAAGATTCAAGGTGAAGTACCACAAGAAGGAAACACTACGCAGTATAACTCCCCTGGGAGAGGAAACTTTAATCCTCATGGTGGATTCAGAGGATGAGGACGAGGATGAGGAATGGGTCGAGGTTGAGGAAAGATAATCTGTTATAACTGCGCACAACTAGGACACCTCGCAAGGGATTGCCAGAACCCTTGTACTATTTGCAGCTACTGTAGCTCGTTTGAACATGTTATATGATGCAGGAGCATCACTCCAAGCCATCCAACCAGCCAACACAATGTGCATTCAATGAAGAAGGAGAGGCACAACCCTCTCATTTCAAATTTTGAATTTGAAATTTGTATTAAATGTTTGTAAGGCTGGTAGAGCCAAAGTCGTGACTTTGATCAGGTTGTAGTTAAAGAAGGACTTTAATGGTTGTAAGGTTGGATCTAGCTCCGATCTGGACTAGACAACCCATTCAATGTAAATTTAATGTAATTTAATAGGGTTGGTGAGGATGGAGGGAATATATCGAAGATCCCCCTCATGTAAAAGATATTTCAACATCTTATTTTGAAAAGAGGAAGAGAATCTGTAGAGAGGGAAGATAGGTTAGAGAAGAGAGAGCCGAGACTCTGTTGCAGTCCGAGCTCGAAGACATTGTAAAGAGATATTTTATATAAATTCAACAGAGCAATTTTTCCTGCATGTTGTTGTTCACGTGCTTATGTATTCATGAATGAATGTCTTTATGTGTTGATGATATGTTGTAGATGTATGTTAGGTATGCATTTGCAGGGATAGATAGGTTCTGCTATTTGTGGGTTCTTTGATTCCAGGTTTGGGGTTCTTTGAGGCTTCATGTCAAGAGGGTATGACAGAATGCTGTGGGTTCTGAAAGCCAGTGCATAGATGCACTCCTGAATTCTTTGGAATTTGGGCAAGGACGTGTCAGGAGGGCACACCAGCTGAAGTCGCTGACTCAAGGAGATTCCTCAAGGTTGTTGAATACCTTGGAGGTAAGACTGTGCATAAGAGAGAACATGACAGATCATAATCATTGAGGGATTTTGTAGAAGCTCTGCCAGGAGGGCATTGAGCAGGTGCATAGAAGGCACAGAGAAGACATAATTACTGAAGATTTTGTAGAGCTCTTCCAGGAGGGAATTGAGCACATGTATAGAAGGCACAAGGAGAGAACTCTTGTTCGAGTTCAGAGGTGAAGACCAGAACCACTGTGGGTTTTGTAGAGCTCTGTCAGAAGGGCATTGAGCAGGTTCTAGAGTGCACAGAGAACTCTTAGAGTTCTGAGGAAAAAGAATTGTCACAGGAGGACCTTCACAGGGTTGTTGAATACCCTGCAAGCTTAGCAAGGAGTGATTGAGTAGGAAGTTGCCAAAGGGAATTTCAATCCCTTCAAGGAGAGAAAGGAACAAATACCATTGGGGTCTAAGCAATGGAATCTCAAGGAGGAAAAAGACCTATGCAAGGAGTGCACCAGGCCAACACCTGAGTAAAGTGTTGACAGACAGACAGTCGCCTGAAGGCTCGTCAAGCACAAGGAGTGTGCATAGGAAGAACTTGTTTCAAGTTCCCAAGCTCAGGACAGATAGCACCTTTGTGTGTGCAAAGACTCTACAAGGAGTGCAGAAGTTGAGAAATATTTCAAGGTTCCAGAGAAGAATAAAGCTCAGGAGCAAGAGTGCCTTTGCATGTAGAGCAACAACTGCAAGGAGTGTAGGAAGTCAGGGAAAACCTTTCAAGGCTTCACAAGTCCCGAAATCTTAGGAGGGAAAGTGTCCTTAGAATGCAAGAGGGAGACGAGGCTAAATGATTTGCAGTAGAAGAGAAGGAAGCAAAGGCTGAGACCTTTGGAACTTGGAAAATCTTCCAAAGAAAAGGGAGGAAATACATGCTCAGAGAGGAGATACAACTACCGTCAGATTTTGCACGGAGGACCGATAGCCATCGGATCCAGGGAGAGCTGCACGAGGTTTAATACTCGTATGAAAAGGAGAGGATCCTCTAGAACATTTCAACATTTCATGGTTCAGAAATTTGGGAATCCCAATGACAAGAGACCAGGGCACTTCACAATGAAAACCCCGAAGTCGCAAAACGCGACTTGCCTTTGGAGCAGAAACTTCGGCACTTCAACATATCGGGGTTTCGGATACCAGGAGGTCGAAGGAGAAAACATTTGTCATGGAGGATTCGTGAAATCGTGAATCCTGAAGTCCCGAAAAATGCATACAGTTGAGGTTTCAGGGAAATCCCCAAAAAGGCATTTCTGTATTTCGGCTACTGGAAGATGCAGGGGTGAGAGTTCAGAACTCTTGACCCACGAGATCCTGAAAGGATATGAGCTGTTGGATTAGGGAGGCTCATAGATGTTCTTTCTTAGGAGAAGGAGGACCAGAGTTTCGGGATTTCGATACTTCGGTATTTTGGATACCGGAAGTACGAGAGGACAAGGAATTGTTGCGTTGGGATTCGTGAAGTTCCAAAACACGAATTCCCGAAAACACAAGAGGAGTATTGCTGAGTCACGAGACAGGATCAGATTTCTCCATACCAGGGTTCGGGATTTCAGAAGTCCCGAGGACAAAGAGTCGGGAAACTTGACGGTGAAACTCCCTAAGTCGCAAAATGCGACGTAGTGTTGAATGGGGTTGCGGTCTCAAGATTGCATATTTCGGCATACCAAGGTTCGACTTTTTGGGAATCTCGAAGACAAGGTATCGAAGCATTCGGCGTTGGAAACCCCATAGTTCCGAAAGAAGGATTGTGATCATGGAGTACATAGTTAGAAAGACCGGGATTCGGTATTTCAACATTTCGGTATTCAGGAGATCGAAGAGCTAGAACTCTTGACATCCGGGTATGCGAAATCATGAAACTTGAAAATCCTTTTTGGCAAAGGGTCACGGTCATATCTGGGAGGTTGTGTGGAAGGTCATGTCTGGTGGCCATGTGGAGGTGAAGATTCACGCTGAGTGCATGTTGTTAAGAGCAAGTTTTCACGTAGGACCTGCGGATCTGATTCGTTGAAGGTTCTAGCAGGCAACTAAAGGAGCCACTTCGGCTCGAGGAGAAATCAGAACGATCCTAAGACTGGGAGGTCACGCAGAACCTGCTGAGGTAGGGGGTGTTGTGTCATTATAGAAGATTGTTTTGTGATGCTAGCTAAACTTCAGGAAAGACGAGGACCTCAGCAGAACCCGCAAGTGCAACTTATATATGTTGAACCTCATAGAGAATACCCTAGAGTGTTTGTTATAACTAGAGGAGGCGTTGTTACAGGAGAATACAGACTGACCCAAGGGAAGATTACAAAAGACTCATGAATCAAGAAATATACAAAGAAGACAAAAATGTTTGATGCAAAGAAAGAAAGAAAAATGTTTGAGGAGGCAAGAAAAGAATTCAGAGGAGGCCAAGGTTCCTCATCGAAGACAAGACCAGAAGTGAGGGAATATGGAATGCCTCTGGAATTTGATCAGTTTGATTTTCCAAAAGAAGAAAAAGAGGTAAGTAATCTCATGGAATTCCTATATACTTGTATTAAGTTGATTCAGGATGAGAGCATTGTACAAGAGCTACAAAATTCAATCAAACAATATGAGGTAGGAAAGATAGACCCCTTACTGAATAGGGTAGTACACCAAATCAGTAAGAAGACAAGAGCCAATAAGGAATTACATTTGAATGCTCAAATAGGTTAGTATGAGATAGATTATGTAGTCCTTAACTTAGGGTCGGAGGTCAATATCATGACAAAGCAAACCTGGGCACTGATGGGAAAAATGAAGTTGATCTATTCCCCTATCATGCTTAGGATGGCCAACTAACAAGTTGTAAGTCCATTTAGCAGATTGGAACATATCCTTGTGGACATTGATGGAGTAAGAACATTCACATATTTTGAGGTAATTGAGATAGTTGATGACAACTGCCCTTACCCTGCACTGTTAGCAATTGATTGGGCCTTCAATAATTCCACTGTGGTTGATTTAAAGAAGAGACGTATGACTTTTGAAAAAGATGGCCTTAGGGTCATTACACCCTTAGATCCAGATGAAGGTTAGCAATACAAAGAGCCCATTAGAGAAGAATACCACACATATGATCTGGAAAACATATACAAATTAACATCCAAACAACAGGATTACATTAATCCCATGACCGATGGAAAATTAAGCTGGTGGAGAGACATCGTATGCTCATCAGACTAAGAGGAATCACTGAAGAATTGGCAGAATAAAATGTATGAAGTATCTACAAGAAGATGTGCTAGACTAACTAGAGAAGTTCACTGGATTGGCACAACCATAAGTAAATTACCCACATTTGATGGTCTAAATCCTTTAGAAACCTTCTTGTCGAACTTTTAAGAGAGTGTACCAATGAAACAAATATTTTTGGCAATGGATAAAGCCCTGAAAGAAACCCCAGAAAGATGGTGGGGGGATCACAAAAGTAAAATTATAGATTGGATATAGTGTCATACCTTTATGACAACACGGTTCTCAGCACGAGTAGAAGGATGCGAAGTTCGATACACAGGTCGAAGCTTCCCAAAGGACCATGTGCGAAGTTGTGAGGAAGCCTGGAGAAACGTTCTTCAAGAACAATGGGTACACAAATTCATCAACACATTGGCCACAACACCTATCAACTGGTACCTTCAAGTAGAGCTGTGCCTCATCACTATAGATTGGAAAGGTATGACTTAGAATTTTGTAACCACCTTCTTATTTTAAAGTCAATATCCTTTAGTAGATCAATCATTACAGATTGTGAGAGATAAAGTATTTGAGGAGGCATCTAGCCTTCCTTTGGAACAGGAAGAGGATGAATCGATTGCGCCTCTCCAGAAATTACAAGGCTATTACAACATCAACGCTAATGAAGATGATGATCTTAGGAAGGTGAACATCTCTGAAACAAAAGTCCAAAGAGATGTGGAAGGACCAGGAGTTGAGATTCCATTGATTAGACAACCAATCAAGATTAAGAAAGTCAATATTGGAATAGAGAAGACACCTAAGTTTGCAAATGTTGGATATTATTGGGATGTTGCTACCATTGACAAGATTACAGAATTACTGCATGAATATCAGGACTTGTTTCCAACCAATTTCACTGATATAAAGGGCATTAAAGGGCCTATGGGAGAAATGAGGATTCGTTTGAAACCATATGAAACACCAGTTGAACAAATACCTTACAGATTGAATCCTAAATATAAGGAGAAAGTGAAGATTGAGCTTGACAAAATGTTGGAAGTAGGAATTATAGAACCTGTCGAAGAATCAGAGTGGATTAGCACTATTGTGGTACAATACAAGAAGATAGGAAAGATCAGGACCTACATAGATCTCAAAAATCTGAATGATGCATGTTTACATGACCCCTTCCCTACACCATTCATTGACAAAGTGTTAGATAATGTGGGAGGCCAAGAAGTATATTCTTTTACAGATGGATTTTTGGGATACCATCAGATCCACATTGCCAAGGAAGATTTCCATAATACCACATTTGCAATAGAATGGGGATCCTACCAATATACGGTGATTCCATTTGGATTGAATAATTCCCCAACCATGGTGGTGGTCGAAGCATTCAAGGAATTTCTGCATAAATTTCTAGAAGCATATTTTGATGATTGGACTGTTTTTAATTTATTGAAGAATCATATTGATTGTCTAAGGCTAATGTTGGACAAATGAAGACAGTGTTAGATTGCCTTGAACCTGAAGAAATTCATTTTATTCTCACCATTTGGAGTGTTGGTAGGCCACATTGTATGCAAGCAGGGATTGTTGGTAGACCCATCGAAAATTACCATTATAGTTGATCTTCCACCTCCTACTTCATTCAAACATCTGCGCATTGTGTTGGGACACACATGTTATTACAGGAAGTTCATTAAAGGATACGCTCAGATCAAAACACCCATGGAGAAACTTTTGAAGAAAGATTGTCAGTTTAGTTGGACAGAATAATGCCAACAGAGCTTCGACACAATGAAACATAAGAAGGAATTTCATGTGCATGTCGATGCATATTCTATTGCCTTGGGAGCTGTGTTAGAACAACCTGGAACATGAGACATCGACCACCAGTTATATTTTTCTAGCAGGAAGCTATCAACTGCTGAGATTAATTATACCACCACTGAGCGAGAAGGGTTAGCCATGGTATATGCATTGCAAAAATTTCTCCACTACTTGTTGGGAGGAAACTTTAAAATGTTTACTGATCACTCCATGCTAAAATGCCTAGTCAACAAGCCAGTGTTGGGGGGAAGGATATGCAGATGGATTTTTCTATTTTAGGAATATGATTTTGAGATCATAGTAAATCCAGGGAGAATGAACAAAGGTCCTGACCACTTGTCGAGGTTGGAACATGACAAAGAGCCCACCAGTTTGGAGGATACACTGTCATATGCACAACTGCTATCCATTAGAAATATCGATGACCACTTCATAGAGATAGATCAATTACTATCAACAAGAATGACACCTAATGAGTACACAATTCCTTAGAAGAAACAACTAGTACTACACGCTGTAGAATTCTCACTTATAGTTGGACATCTATACAAGATGGGACCTGATGAGATATTAAAAAGATGTGTTATGGAGGTAGAATGACGACTGATCCTCACAGAATCTCATGAAGGCATCCCAGGATGACATTATGCAAGAAAAGCAACTGCGCAGAAGGTTCTTAGAGTTGGCCTTTGGTGTCCTACCTTACATAGAGATGCTAAAGACTATTCCAAACCCTATGATGTATGCCAAAGAGTTGGGAAACCTTCCAGAAGAGATGAAATGACACTAACACCAAAATTGACCCTACAAGCATTTGATAAATGGGCCATTGACTTCGTTGGACCTATAAATGCACCAGGAAAGCATACAGGAGCAAGGTACATAATTACATTAACAAAATACTTGACCTGATGGGCCAAAGCAAGAGCAGTTAAGGACTGTAGTGCAACTACAACTGCTCGTTTCATATTTGATGACATCATAGCCATGTTTGGATACCCAAAGATCCTTATGAGTGATCAAGGAACACACTTCATCAATAAGATAGTTGAAGCCTTGACTGAAGAATTTGCAGTCCATCACCAGAAGAGCACACCATACCATCCACAAGCAAATGGGACAGTTGAAGCTTTCAATAAGATCTTGGAGACAACGCTGATGAAGATTTGCAGTGTGAACATGGATGATTGGGATTTAAGAGTACCAACAGTATTATGGGCCTATAGAACCACTTGGAAGAAGCTGACAATGCATACACCTTTTAAGTTGGTATACAGCCTTGAAGTTGTTGTTCCAATGGAATATTTGGTACCAAGCCTAAGAATTGTTGTCTTTACAGATATGGATGATGTTGGTGCTATTCAAGAGAGGCTTGCATAGTTGGTTGAATTGGAGGAAGACTAATTTATTGTAGGATTCCATCAGTAGGTTCAAAAGGAAAGAGAGAAGGCCTATCATGACAGGCACATCAAGAAGAAGGCATTTAAA
>ML847979.1:10575-38609 GCA_009831015.1 Picea engelmannii | reverse complement strand
GCAAGTCCGCTTGTCAATTTCTATATCACGTAACTGTGGGTGCTCTTTGTAGGCCATGGAACAACAAACGTCCAATTTTCAATCCGCCAACTCCACAACCCGCGATCCAAAAACTGCCTTGGTATCGAATCAGGGCTTCGTGCAAATATGGAATGAGGGCTCTGTGCATGCTATATAAAATCTCGTCCCCATAATTTATAAAAGTACATGTTTCGTATGTATAAAAGTAAATATCTACTTTAAAAATTTGCATATTTGCTATGTATAATTTATGGTCTCCAGGAACCTAAAATTTGATATATTTCAATTTCTTGTATCCACGAGCCCCTGTTTTAAAGAAAACTAATTCGGGAATGCTATTTATTTGGTCCTTTTGTCCATTGCCCTATGTAACAGACATTGGCACTATATTTTTTGTGTTTTTGTCCACCACCGTATGTAAAACCTATGTAAAGAAAACTAATTCGCGAATGCTAAATTTTTGGGACACGAGCCCCTTAAAATTTAAATAGTCCGTAGGTCTCATTGTCAATTTGTATATCACGGAACAACAGAACCCCGATTTTCAGGTCCCCAGCTCGAGAACCCGTGATCCAAAAACTGGCTAAGTATGGAATGAGGGTTCCGCCCATGCTCTAATTTGGGAATGCTAATTTTTTCTCTTCTTTTGTGTTCCTAGATTTTTATAGAGAGTATGTATATAGAGTTACATATTTGCTATGTATAGTTTATGGTCTCCAAGAACTTATAATTTCATAAATTTCAATTTCTTGTGTGGATGAGACCTTGTTTTAAAGAAAACTAATTCGAGAATGATATTTATTTGCTCATTTTGTCGACCGCCCTGTGTAACAGACATTGGTACTATACTTTTTGTCCTTCTTTCCACCAGCGTATGTAAAACCTATGTAAAGAAAACTAATTCGTGAATGCTAAATTTTTTTAACACGAGCCCCTTAAAATTCAAATAGTCAGCAAGTTCGATTGTCAATTTGTATATCGTGGAACTGACGGTGCTATTTGTAGGACACAGAACAAAAAAAACCCGTTTTTTAGGACCCCAGCCCGAAAACTCGCGATCCAAAAACTGGCTAAGTCAAGAACCCGCTCTTTTAAAGAAAACTAATTCGGGAATGCTATTTTTTTCATACTTATGTTCACCAGCCTATGTAACAGACGTCAGTACTATTTTTTTTTCTTTTTTTGTCCACCAACATATGTAAAAAGGAAAACTATTTCGGGAATGGTAAACTTGTTTTAATTAATTATAAATAATTTTGTTGATAGAAAAATAAATTATTGAGTTTATTATTTCAATTTGGTTATTCGACACAAGCCCCTTCAAATTCAAATACTTTGCAAGTCCGATTGTCAATATGCATATCGTGGAACTCTAGGTGTTATTTGTAGGACAAGGAACAACAAAAGCCCGCTTTTCAGGTCCCCAGCCCGAGAACCCGCCATCCAAAAACTAGCTAAGTCAAGAACCCGCTCTTTTAAAGAAAACTAATTCGGGAACGTTATTTTTTTCATACTTATGTTCTCCATCCTATGTAACAGACATCAATACTATTTTTTTTTCTTTTTTTGTCCACCGGGATATGTAAAAATGAAAAGTAATTCGGGAATGCTAAACTTGTTTTAATTAATTATAAATCATTTTATTGATAGAAAAATAAGTTATTGAGTTTATTATTTCAATTTGGTTATTTGACATGAGCCCCTTCAAATTCAAATACTCTGCAAGTCTGATTGTCAATATGTATATCGCGAAACTTTAGGTGCTATTTGTAGATCAAGGAACAACAGAAGCCCAATTTTCAACCTGCCAGTCCCAGAACCCGCGATCCAAAGATTCAAATAGTCCGCAAAGCAACGTGTCAATTTGTATATCGCGGAACCCATGGAACAACAGAGCCCCAATTTTCAGTCGGCAACCCCGACAACCCAGAATGAAGCTTCTGTGCATGCTCTATATATCTACTTAATCAAATTACATATTTAATTTTTGTAGGCCACGGAACAACAAGTCCCCAACCCGAGAACCCCTGATCCAAAAACTAGCTAAGTCAAGCACCCACGATCCAAAAACTAGCTAAGTCAAGAACCCGCTCTTTTAAATAATACTAATTTAGGAACACTATTTTTTTCATACTTATGTTCACAAGCCTATGTAAAAAACATCAGTACTATTTTTCTTTCTTTTTTTGTCCACCAGCATATGTAAATAGGATAACTAATTCAGGAATGCTAAACTTGTTTTAATTAATTGTAAATTATTTTATTGATAGAAAAATAAATTATTGAGTTTATTATTTCAATTTGGTTATTCGACACGAGCCCCTTCAAATTCAAATACTTCGCAAGTCTGATTGTCAATATGTATATCGCGGAACTCTAAGGTGTTATTTGTAGACCACGGAACAACAGAAGCCCAAATTTCATCCCGCCAATCCGAGAACCCGTGATCCATAAATTCAAATAGTCTGCAAAACAACTTGTCAATTTGTATATCGCGGAACAATAGAAGCCCAATTTTCAGCCTGCAACCACGACAACCCGGAATGAAGCTTCTGTGCATGCTCTATATATCTACTTAATCAAATTACGTATTTGATTTTTGTAGGCCACAGAACAATAGAAGCCCGATTTTCAGCCCGCCAGCCCGAGAATCCACGATCCAAAAATTTGAATAGTCCACAAGACCGCTTGTCAATTTATATATCGTGGAACTCTTGATACTATTTGTAGGCCACATAACAACATATCCCCAACCCGAAAACCCGCAAAAAACAAGAGTGTTTTCATTAATTTTCAGAATTTATTAATATAAAATAACTAAATTCTAAAAGATGATAAAATATTTATAATATCATTTTTTTAAATTGATTTTAATAATATTGTTTTATTGTATTTAATAAGAAAAATAACAATAATAATATTATGAAAATTTATTAAAATAAAATATTTGTAATTCCATATTTACATTGGTACTTGTTTATATATAACATGGAAAAATAGAAATATTATATAAAAATAGAAATTTTATATTACCAAAATATAGTTGAAGATAACATTTTCATTGTATAGATGAATTTTACATGAAGACATAAGACTTTGACCACACACAATTTTAAACCTTAAATGACTTTAAGTGAGTGTGACCTTCATGTGGACGTTTCCACATTCCACCAGACATAAAGGTTCCGTACTATTCCGAAGTTGAATAGTATGTATTGGAAGTTGCACAACTTTCGTTGGCCGGTCTATTCATCATAATGGTGGTACTGGTAACTAACGACATATTTGTTAGGTTTGTCGTGTCCACATCCACTTGTCATTAATGACAACGGAATATACTATTTCCGTTAGCTCTCCGTTGCTTAGAGGCTTCCATCTTTATTTTATTTCAACGTTATTACATGCATTGTTATGTTCATTTATGTTTACGTCGAAGGCGTTTTTTTAAAGGAGGTTCCTCTCCTAATTTTTAAGGCGCGCTAGTGTAGTTTTAATTACTTATCTATTTAGCGTTGTTTAAATGTTCTATAATTTGGTTGTTTTTTGACAATTTTTTTTGTTTGATTTTGTCTGAAATTTGGTGAGGAATGGTTGGATTTGTAGATTTGAGTGGCTAAGTTTGTATAATCCGAGTGCTTCAGGCTTTTCAACACGCTGAATCCATTTATGCATTCAAAAATGCAATTTTAACAACAAAAAATAATGATTTTATCCATATTTACATCATTGGATTCTGGCCAAAAAACTCAAAAGGTAGAACGTTTAGTCAATGTCATCCATTTCCATTTAAAATTTATTACTTTTTTCCATCGCCTTTGCATACAAGGGATCCTCTCCGTGTAGGAATTTGACTACTAAAGTTTACGGAGGTGTACATACCCTACCCCTCTGGATTTGAATTTGTGACCTCTTAGGAGGAAACAAATGTTCTTAACCATTAGGCCCACTCAAGTTGTACAGTATACCTCATACCCACATGTGATCTTAACCATAAACCCCTATACTCATATAGGTTTCTTGGTTGTGTTGGATCTTCCCTCAATCTATCATTGTCAAACAAACCAATTCAAGCCTTCATACACTGGGAATGGATATTGTGAGATTAAACTGGTCAACCATCTCTAAACATCTAAAAAACCCTCTAGCCACACCTTGGTTCACTGTAGCCAATGTGAGAATAGAATTTATGCTGACTATGTATGTAGTTAACCCTATAGTATATATGTTTATGATAGGAAAACCTTCCCTATATTTTCAAAGGACTTCTTCACCTCTACAGGGAAATCTACAGCGTTTCTAAGATAGTGGATTCCAATTTCCTCTTAGATTTACAAACCTGGTCTGTCGTATTTGAGTTCTTTTATGGTTTTCTAAATAGTTGTTCAGTTACGTTGGTGGGGAGTCCTCGATTTCCATAAATTATATGATGCATGGAGACTAGCATCGATTGTGAGTTCAAACGGTATGAAACAACACCATAGTTATACGAAGTAGGCTCCTTTGAAGCGAAATGCAAATTATATGATGCACCTATGATGGTTAAGAATTGATAAGCTTTGTGTTAGGAAATTGAACTCGACACATATAATAAACAAAGTGGTGGATGTCTCATTGTTTTTGGTGTGTGTTTCAATGTCGTTGCACAAGTATTATTTCAAAGGGACATGTCCAATCAATAAGGAGAATAATTATGACAATCAATAAGGAGAGTAATTTCATATATATATATATATATATATTACAAAAATTGAGATTGCTTTATTAATTAAATAATGGTTGTTTTTATTTTTTATTATTATAATTTATTTATTTTATTGATAAAATTGTTTGTCATAGATGTAGAGGTGGGCATGTGGGGAATAAGGTTTTTGAGTTTCAATATATTAAGTTTTTACAAGGTTTTTTAGTAGGAGTTGTGGCTCTTGTTTTGGTGTGGCTTCTGCGTAAGTTAAGGCTAGCCAAAACTTGGATAAAATATATCAATATGTTTGTTTTGATTGGAGTCACATAACTATTTTCTCTTGCAAGTGTTGTAAACTTTAGATGTTGATTGATTGTGGGATTCCTTTTCAGGTTTGTAATCTACAGATACTAAAGAGAATGGTGGCAACGACATAACTACATGCTCTTTGCATGATTGGACATGTGTCTAGCATTCATGGGCATTCTTCTTTATGTTTGTTTGGGGTTAGAGAAAATTTCATTAAATTGGTGGCAAGAGAAGTTAGATGGTGATCCATTAGCCTCCTATCCAAAAGCTAAGGATGTTTCAATTAAAGGCTATCCAATATTTACTTAAACTATGAATTTTTAATGTGGTCAATGACATAAATCCATGATCCATCCTTTCGAATCGAGATTTCACAAGGATGAAATGAGTTGGTGATCTAGATATCACAGGAAGTCAAGATTCTATTGTCTATGCTAATTCTATAGTGAATATGATATAATATTTGGCAATTATTGGACTCCCTATTGTTTTAGACCTTATAATTACGTCAAATGCATTTTTAAAGGGGAGGTTTCTCACCCAAATTTCATCATCTATCGAGGGCCTATGGAAACATGCCATGCATCAATGTATGTTAGAATCACGTGGTAGAGAATCAATATTTTATTTTTGTCATGTTCTACTTGTTTGAGGAAAAAGGCAATGACACCAACCACCTGTCTCTTTCCAAAACTACTTTTTGACCTTCCTCCACCACCTTGTTGTACCATCACCCTTATCCTTCCTCTTTTCATTTTCCTAATTTCAATTGATGCCCAATTCAAGCTCATATCTCAGATAAATCAACTCTCGGCTCCCATGGATGATGTTATTTAACCCATTGGGCCACCACTATAAGGTTTCCAGATCGAATCTATGCCCTGCAAAATAAATTGAAGAGGGAAAATGAACTATGTGGATCGAGGAAAGGCTACGTACAGGTGTGAACACAATCCTTGATCAAAATGGAATTGTGTACAGTCTATGAGATTTAGCTCCAAGAAGGGAGGGTTAGCTCAAGTTTCTTCCCATATATTCCTTCCTCCCTTTTCTTTTTTTCTCTTGTATAATCAAATCCAATCCAGGGGTAGACATTAGTATTTTGAAGAGAAAAGAGCCAAAGAAAGATCCCAACATTTTCTCGCAACTATTCTCAACAAGCCTATTTATGTGGATTAACACAATCTAGGATTTTGGAAGCAACATTTTGTTGTATTTCATAGGTGTAGGAACATGATTTTTCTCAAATACCAGCAGTTCCATGCTAGAGCTTAGTGATAGTCTTTATCTCTATAATTCACCTATACTAAAGCCATCACAACATGTGCCTTCCGACCCTTGGTCACTTGTCGGATGCAATGGCTTTTCCTCATGAAGAACTTGCTAACAGGCTCTTTGATGGCTCCAACATCAACTTAGAATTTTCTAGTCTTAGGGACAATTAGAGAATCCATAGATCTTACGATGCAGGCTATAGGTACATGGATCAATTCCCCAATAGTAACTACACATTTTAATGTGAGTTGTGCATTCCCGCATCTTTTCATGTGTAGTATATACACAATGCATATACCTCCATGAACTCATGCAAGTATATTGTTATATGTTTTAAATGCTGTGAAGATAAAAAGTATGCATTCATACAAGTGGATGTTTTATTTTTCCTTAGGTAGCACTTGGATTAATCGAACTTCATGGATGGGACTCCATAGTAGAAGCTTGTGTTGTGTACTAGGAATGTTCCATAACAACTTTTCCTCAATGGCCTTCTACTTCCATCTAGATTTAGGGCACTTCAGTATTCCAACGTAGAAATCCCATTGGTGTCAACCTATCATCTACATCCTTCACGTGTCCTTTGTTCTCTGTACAAAATAGGCTAAACTTGTAGCCAACAAACCCATTTTTTAGGCAAAAAAGACATTGAATCTGGTTAGAGTTTCAAGGGTAGCCTAGGTTTTTCACAGTTGAAGTTCCACGCATTTCAGAACCTTGTTTCTTGGGGGTTTCCCCAATTTTAAACCAACCAAGATACTCAGAAAATTGTTCAAAATTCTGGATTGGAATTTTTTGTTAAATTGTTAGGTCACTGGATTTCGATAGGTGAGAGAAAAATGCCACATGAATATACTGGTTTCTCAACATACAAGTTATCAAACTTCCACACAACAATACTAATTATTTGAACATTGTTAATATTTTTTCAATTTGATAACTGGACTGGAAAGAACGCATTGGACATCAAGCCACACACTATCATTACATTTCCAATGCTACGATGTAAGTGTGTAAGAGAGTGAATTATTGTAGAAGGAAGGAAGCTAAAAATAACAAGATTTGTGTAAAACAAAGGTGTAACTAGAAACCCACGAGATGACGTTGATAATGAATATGGAAGGCCTACATTTGGTAGAGAAACTAGTAGCCTTAGACCATATTCATCAATCATCTATCTGAAAATGTGCCATCATTGACCAAATCTCCAACCATGACTATGGTGTTGCAATTATTTACCCATTGAACTCGACAAAATGTGGAAACAAAATGCCCTAAGGCAACTTTCATATTTCATCTAATCAATTATCTACTTCTGGCAACCTTTCATTTTATCTACCTCCCATTTCCTTTACAAATAAAAATTCAATTGTGTTTTGTTAGTATTTAGATCATACATAATCAGACCACGTTGAAAAGCATATTGGAGGGTCTAATGATTAACGATATAATGGGAATACCCACATTTTCCATCCATTTGGAATACTTAAAAGACTAGTTCATTCAACTAATTTAAGGTAATATTTAACTAAAATTGTAACCTAACTAGCAACCAAGGGTGAATAATTTAAAATTTTAAAGTGAGATTATGGCATCCCGGTTGAATAATCTCAAGCTGCAACACTCGATTTTTCCATTGTATTTTAACTATAAGAAATTTAATGATATATGATTGAAAATGGCATCCTTGTTGTAAGAAAATTGCTATGTCACCATGTCAATCTCTAGAATTTTGAGATTAAAGTTTTCACCAGAAAAAATTTCTCCAACCTTAATATATCAAAGAATGATGTGAGGGTAAAGAAGCCCCGACCTACTTTGAATATGATGTTAGAATGATTTTCCCAATCAAGGATTCATCATCTTTCTCGGTTTCCTTTCATCAAACAAATATATATCATAATCGAACAAGAGAAATCTATAAGCAATGATGACATGTATATACATCTTTAGCTTGATCACTCTATAGAGGCTTGATTAAAATTTTAGCTTGATTGAGGTTCTTGTAGAGCTAGAAAATCTTTCAAATACCTCAAAACCTAGAAACCCAACAACCTCTATAGAGTGATCAAGCTAAAATTTTGTGCTTCTTGCAACAAGATGCAAGGGAGTGGCACATCCTCGAGATGCCTCAAAACTGAGAAACCTGACAACCTCTATAGCCCAATCACACTACACTTTTATGTTGATTGCAACAGAATGCTAGGGAGTAGACATGTAGCATTGTGCACAAGGATAAATCGTGGAAGTGGAGGAGTTGAACATTGGCAAGCACTAAGCACTCTGCGACATATTCATAATTTTTGCGGCATAGTGCATAGAGGCATTGGATCTACTTCTATTTGTGTTATTTGTGTTGAGAATAGATCATTGTTGTCATGGTATAAAAAACTAACTATGTCATGCACATCATTCCATAAATAAAAATATATCATACATCCATAAACATATTTCATCTTTACATGTCTAACTGAAAAAAAATTGTTGCTTTAAGATATTTAGTATTGATTCTCAACTCTCAACTACAATGTTTGCATGTGATTTTTTTAATAATTAATACTACTACATACTTAAGTTGAAATGCGATTTCAATTATATGTTGTTTTTATATAATCACACCACACCATCATTATGAGATGAGTGGATTTTGCACTAGATTCAAATTTTATTCATTTCATTATTTTTTAGTTAATTCTATTTTTTGGCAACCATGTTTTCCACATGTCTTTCACACGTCAACACTGACTACTTACAATTGTGACTAACTGCATTTGACACATGGTTGGGTGTCATCGTCTTTAATTATGCTACCTTTCCATGCAAATGAATGTAATATTCTTCATTTTTGACATGTTTTCAATACCTAAGATTTAATTAGCCAAATAGATGGATCGCTTGTTTTCACATTGTGTAGGCATGTTGAAGTAGGGATTCCTTGGATGTTTAATCACAAGAGATCACAAAGCTTCATCATTGAACCATGTCAAACAAGATTATTTTTTGGAAAAACCTTTCACCTCTTTTCACCATCAAAATGGTTTGATTGTTGTTCCTTTTTAAGCTTAAGAGGAACTAAGTAACTATAAATGGAAAACAACATCAATAGAATATATAAACTTTAAAAAGAGAAAAAAAAAAGAAATTAAATAATAATAATGCAACACATTGTAATTTAAAATAAAATAAAAATATTTTACAACATATATACTATGCACTTTGTTAAACGTTCCCTTCCCCACTTCGGGGTATACTAATTTAAATTACATCAACTTTGTGAGGGTACTTGGTCAAAGGAAGATTTATAGATTGATTTCATGTACAAAATGGGGATTGAATTCATCCATCTCCAAAGCCCTTCTACACTTGCAAGGGTTAATATTACATCAAATTTGAAAGGGGTACTCACTCAAGTGAAGCTTTTCTAGATCGATGTCATGTACAAAATGGGGATATAAATTCATGTGTCATTATAATAATAATAATTTATGTTTAAGGTCGCAGCCAAGCCAGACACCAAATTAGTGTATGAGACCTTCTCCGCCCAATGATTTTACTGGTAAAGTCTACAGAGGTATACATACCCTACCCCCTTCTAGATTTGAACTTGTGGCCTCTTAGGAGGAAACACATGTTCTTAACCATTAGGTCCACTTAGGTTGTATCAAGGATCAATATTATTATGAATTCACTTTCCAAAATTCGTGTGGATCCATATAATGGCCATAATAATCATCGTTTAGCATTAAAAACATGCATTAAACCCTGACTTAAAATAAAATATAAAATAAAGTTTCTCAGTAAGGTTTTATCAAGATTCCTCAAAGTGGTGTGAATAAATACCTGGAATTATTTTTAAGAAAATGCATTAAACCCTGACTTAAAATAAAATATAAAATAAAGTTTCTCAGTAAGGTTTTATCAAGATTCCTCAAAGTGGTGTGAATAAATACCTGGAACTATTTTTATTTTAGGTGTGGGTTATAGATACCTCTCATTTCTTTTTTACCATAAAATAAACTACATGTAAATTCTTGATTCAAGGTACATGGAATATCATGGGTTTAGTTGTTTATATGCAATAAGACAATATGACTTCAATTCAATCAAACTTGATCAAGCTTGATTCAAAGGCAATATATTCACTTTTTAGTATGGATGGTGTTCATTAATATGTTAGACTAGGTTGAATATTTGGTGAAACAAATAGTAGAGAGAGCTGGAGAGGTGTTAATTTACAATTTGAATACAATCACCTACAACGCAATCTCATGGGTTTGTGTAGAAGTTGATTTAAAAAAAAAAAAACCTTCATTAGTATATTTAGTCAATGGATATTTAATGGACATGGATATATATTTTTTCCATTACTTAATATATATGAATTTTTGTATAATGATGGTTGTGTATGCCAAGTGTCATATCCTCATGTTAAGGATTGTCTAATAAGAAGAGAAGTAACTAAACATAGTTAATTAAGAATCAAAGTAACCAAATGTAGTTCATTAAGTAGTAAAGACAATAATGGAAAGGATCTAAGGACTTCTTATTCCTCCCCATGGAGATTCAGAAGGATACTCCCCTCCTAATGATAATAAGAATATTGGTCCCAGTTTCTCTACCACTCTTTTGTTAGGTTCTCATTCTTCTAATCTAAAGGGTTGTCTAGGGATATCTCAAAATGGTCATAATACTAGTAGTTTTTGTGTCATGAAATTGCAATGCACTTTTTGGGGCCTTCATGTGATTTTTTCAAGGTTATGGTGCCCAAACGATAGGGATTCAAGTTAGCCTATGAATTCTCTCTACAACGAGATAAATACGACATAAATTAGATCAACGATAGAAAATTTATGGCCTTGGCAAGGTTCCCACTTTTTTTGGAGAGCTTAACTTAGTCCAACTTAATGTGCACTCTTGTTGTAGTCTAAGGAATCAGAGGTATGCATTCAAGAAGAGAGAACTACATTATAGGAGGAATAATAGGGACACACAGTACTCAATAAGAGATAGAGATTTGTGAGAAGGATATCCAATCTAGTTTGTATTCCATATTCATGAGAATTTATAAAATAGAGATATGGTTGGAGTGGTTGTACATGTTCCAACTAATCCTTCGTTAGGTTACATTTATCCTCTATGTGCATTTACACACTTCATTACATGTATCCATACATTAGTATGTTAGTGTATATTGTATGATGGCTTATTACAAAGGCCTAAAAGGCATCCCAACATCTCCCCCCACACTCAAATCCTTGCTCGTCCCGAGAAAGTGTGAAGATAACTAATGACATGTTACTCCTTAGCCTTCATCTTCAATCTAGTAAATTTTTATATAGTCCTATTGACTCTCTTGTTGCATCATTATGCATTCACAGTGGTGCTTGACCCAACCTGTTCTCATCTTGCCCTTGCACACACCCTACGGTGCAACACCATGCTTCATCCAACCTACCATTTCTCTACTTTCTGGCTTCCAAGGTCACAACTCAGAAACTACTCTGCAACTTTTATACCAGGAGGCTCAATAAATTTAGTATTTCTTGTGCCATCATATTGTCTTTTAAGATCTTGTGTGTGTGTCTCATCATTTGATGTCTCTTTCTTGAATGCCTTTATCCGTTGCCAAAATGTTTATCATCAATGCTCAATCTTGCTCAATCTTTCACTATTGTACTGCTCTGTTGCTCATCAAAATTGTATGTGCTTCTTTATGATTTTTTTGGTCCTGGAGAATATATGGAATCTCCATTTGATATTACATGAAGGAGTACTTGACTACGATTTTACACGATCATGACTTGACTGACTTTTAGTAAATACAATAAATTGTTCGTGGAGCGTTCAACTCATGTCGGTGAGGAACCAATCTTGTCAGCTAAACACTGACTTACATTACATAGGTGGAGATGATATTTTGCCTCTGAAGACTCACGTTTAACCCCCTCCTTTAGTTTGACTCTATTTTTGACTCAATTGAATCAATTGTACACTTGACTCAATCAGATCACTTGACCACACATTTTTATTTTTATTTGTATTTTCCAACTTTAACTATGAACTTGACTATAAACTCTACTATACTATTTTCCTCCATGTAACACTCATAAAAGTGAGACTTATTTTTTAACATTTGACATAGGACCCTTTTCAATAAAATTTCAAATAGTTTTCTTAATCCATCATACCTAACACTCTTTACAATGACTATTACGACTTCAAATACATTGTAGAAAAACTTTACATGTCCCATACAACAAAATATTTTCAATTCTTTTCTAAATGACTCAATTGACTAAGTCCTTGATGTGACATATGCTTCAATTCCTTTGAGTTAATCACCCACTTTTCATTTAAAAGGAGATTTTTACTTAATCCATGTGCATACAAACACCAATAAACTCAAGGATACCACTTGTTGGCATGTGTGATGATATCGATCCCACTCCTGCTATTAGATGCATGCATCATCACCAAGTCCCACTTGCATGCCTACCTCCTGATCCTAAATTTTACTGAAGGCCTTCTTGTTAGAGGTCATACATTTGTAGGCTACACTATCCACATACCAAATGACACTGTTGGGTTGTTATATTCTTTGCAGTGAAAGTCGAGTCGAGGTGGATCGATCGGCAATGAAAGTCGAAGTTCGAAGTGTTTGAACACGAAATTCAAAGTCAAGGTGATCAAAAACAAGTCGAAGAGGTCAACCGAAAAGAGGTCAACAAGTGATCATGTGACAACCGACTTCAATCAATCGTCTGTAGGTTGTTGGTCATTAGATGTAAGTTGAATTGGCTACAGGGTTGTTCTTGTGTAAATCAATAAGGTATGATGTCGATTGTGTCTTAGGTGTGGACCAATGTTAGGCATGTAACCTTTTATTCTAAATGAATAAGACAACAAGAAAGCAATATGCTCAAGGAATGTTTTTTTTCTCGTTAGGTTTTCCACAGTAAAATCTCGGTGTATTGTGTGTTTTCTTGTCATTTATCTTATAACTTATATCTATCTTCCTCTCTTCTGTTAGGTTTAGCATGGAAGTATAATTTCCTAACAAGTGGTATCATAGCTTGGTCTAACAACCTTGGATATGAGCTAAACCCTAGGACCATTAAGAGTTGTAAGTCAGAGATCTTTAAATTTGTGCTTAAAGAATGACAAGTAGCTCGAGAATAGAGATCGAAAAATTCAATGGTCAAAATTTTGAGCTTTGGAAGCTTAAAATTGAAGAAAGATATCCTTGTACATGGAGAATAATGGGCAACGGTTTGTCCAGGTACTATTCTGACAATCATGTCGAGGGAAGAATGGGAGAAACTCGAGAGAAGGACAAGGATTATTATTCGACGTCTCCTTGCATATTTGGTGTTGTTGAATGTCTCAGGTGAATAATCAGTCAAGAAACTGTGGGATAAGTTGGGAAGCTTGTACCAGTAGAAATCCATGATAAATAAGTTATTCCTTAGAAAGAAACTGTATATTATGAGGATGAGTGAAATAATTTCAGTAACTGAGCATTTAAATGTGTTTAATATTGTTGGACAACACAAATTAGAATAATCGTGAAGTGCATTTATTACAAAATATGATACATGTATAAGTTTAATGATGTTGACACTTGGATTCATATTCCAATACGTCTCTTGGAATCCCTACAATGATTCATTTCATATTTCCTCAATCGAGTAACCCTAATGTATTACATTTCCAACATCCCCCTCCCCCTTAATTTGAAGGGGTGTGTGTGATTCCAAGGTGAGAGATGATATTTGAAAGTGGGCAGCTAAAATCTAGAAGTGTACAACTTTTCATGTCTGAATGTGCTCTCTAAATCTAGTGGTTTTGGGATGACTACAAAATGAATGGATAACATAATTTGATGTCTTCTACTAAATGGTGATGGTGGTTTAAGGAAAACCACAAACCAATCTGGTGGTTTAAGAATTACCACAAACTCTAGAACCCTGTTCTAGGCTCAATGGTTCCTGTAACATTTCTTAAGTTAGATAGAAGCTGGAAGATGATGCCTTTTTCTAATTCAAAGTGCTATTGATGTTTGTTTAGATATGACCATAAACCGTGATGTAGAAGAAGCTAAAAGTCTTCTACCAAGTGGAGGTTTAAGGGAAACCACAATTTTTTTTCTAGCAGAAGATGTAAGTCTTCTACTGAGTGGTGATTTAAGGAAAACCACAAATCAATCATACTCGCTTGATCAAACTTGCTTGTTGTTGATCGACTGATAGGACTTCAAAATTGGAAACTTAACTATCAATCATTGATGTTGTTCCCCCCTATTAGGGATCAGGTGAAAAGACTAAAATCCTTTCACTATAAGATGTGTCAATACCTGAGAATGAATTATACAGTATGATTGGGATATCTTATTGGCTATTGATGACCATTGCCAATAAGGAATCCACCCATAGTGGTTCTTTACTCTTGCAATTGACTTGCATTTGAAACACCTATATGAAGGATGATTGTGTTGTCCACAATGCTTGCAAGGATGAAGATCGAAGCATTGATATTCAATGTGGCCAACTCACTAACAATGTTGGCATTTCATATTTTTCTCTTAAACTGGAGCAGGTGAATCTAAACTTTCTTGAAGCAATCCAACACTCTAAAACTAGCTTGGTTTGGTGTAATCTGGATTATGAAAGGTGATATCCTTTTCATATATAATACATGTTTTATGCTTGTTCTGCTTGATTTCTTCCCAAGGTCTGATGATCCGCTTGGAAAGAAGAAGTTGATCTTTCTCTCTACTTGAATCTAGAGTTGTTTGATTGAGTTGTTGTCGTGTTGGTTTTTAGTCTTGATCGACCTCATCTTCGAATATAGGGTTCTGAAGAAGGACTAGTTCAAAATATTGTTGAAGATTCTTTAGCTCAAGTGCATCATGAAGAAGTTGATTATGAGTTTGAAGTAATGTTGTTTTTGCTTGAGAAACTTGCAAGCATGTTACAACAAACTGCAAAGTGGTTTTTTCAAGTGTGACTGTATTGTCTAGAGAAGAGAGGATTAGAGTGTTCAATAAGTCTAATAGTTCCTCAACTCGAGCCATAGCTCAGAATTAGACGTCAAAGGTTTCTTGCAACTCCCCCTTGACTTTACAATGCAAACTCAACTATACAGACTCACCAAATACTCAATTAACAAATGAAGGGTGTCAACTTCTACCGAAATTGCACCTGTTTACAATGAAATTTCAACTTGCACAAGTAAAGTTACAATGCTTCAAGTGTACGTTGATTTTGAAGTTGTATGGATCTTTAGGATTCAATGTGTTGTTTGATGTCAAGTGGGACTATGTGAAAGAAACACTATGGAACCCCTTCTCGGAGGGTAGATTGTTCACAAAAGTGATCATTATCCTAATTGCCAAAACTTGTCACTAGATATATAGAGGAGATGGATTTGTTTGGTAAATAGGAGCACATTTATATGGATCAAAGACTGCAATGAGTGCAGTGTGGACATCCCAAACGACCTCATACCACCACTTTGTCTGTACTTCCATTGGAGACCTGTAATCTAAATAGTGATTTATAACATGATCCTACGACAAGAGGATTGTGGTCTAGATGATTTTCTTTCTAATGGACTTTGTTGCAATGCAAATACATTGGCGTAGACCCCAAACAGAAGCTTCAAATAGATTCCACTAGTTGTGGTTGGCGGGGTGTAGAAGCCTGTGACTTATCTTTTGTTTTTGTGGTGCTTTTGATTCAATCTATTTGTAAGCACAAGATCATGACACGCCGAAGCATGACCCTGCAGTAAAAAGAGCAAAAAAGATTGGAAGTGTCCCCTCAATTATTTTTAGTTTATAGTCTCTATCCAACCACCATGTCAATTAATCAATCGTTGTATGTGATTCATACAGTCTTCATCATATGAGAATGTTCCAAGCTACCATACATCGATATTTCAAAAACTTATAACTATTATTATTTATGAACAGAAGAGGGTGCAAGTGGATGACATACATACACAAAAATGTGGACGTTGTGCCTTTTGTAACTCTTAAATTCTCATGAATTTATTCATTATCGATGAGAAAACCCA
Organism: Picea engelmannii; assembly: GCA_009831015.1. Lineage (NCBI taxonomy): Eukaryota > Viridiplantae > Streptophyta > Pinopsida > Pinales > Pinaceae > Picea > Picea engelmannii. The sequence goes on along the minus strand of ML847979.1, from coordinate 22,246 downwards.
AGTTCATGGCGATCACCTCCAAGTTGATAACCTCCATGCTTTCTTCTTCATTGGTTCACCAACTCAAACAAATATTTTGGATGCCCTCTGGAATTTGAATCCAATGAACTTGGTTTGTTTCCCTGTAGGACCTCCACATTGATAACAAGTTTTTGTTGATAACCTCCACAAGACGGTCGTAAATATCCATAATACCAATGAAGAGTTCGTGCACATAATTTCTCGGATAAGGATGCCAAATATGAATGTTGATGGATGTTAAACCTCCACTTGGTAGTTTGGCAAGCTAGATCGAATCATTGATGGTGAGTGCTATGTTCTACACTGGATAAAATAATGCGATTGAATCCAGATCGAATGTTGGAGGAGACCAAAAATAGTAACCCAAGAAATTAGACATGTCAGGCAATGAAGATTGGATAGTCAAGCAATTCGACCAACTATGGGACAGTACATGCCAAGAAGGGTTTAGATAGTCGATGGATTTAGAGTAAATTAGTGTACATGGTGGAGTAAAGGGTTTAGACAGTCGACAAATTTAGGGTTTCATGTCGAAAAAATGGCACATGTATGAATTAGGGTTATGCAAGTGAGGTACAATGATCCATGATATTTTCATCGTGACTTATAAAGAATTGTATTAAATGAGCATAAATTAAAGTGCACCATTAAAGAGGGGAAAACTTAGAAATGAAGAGACATAAGCATTAGATCTGAACACAAAAACTTGATAACTGAGTTCATCCCTAGTGGACTACGTCTTCAGATCCTTCTCTCAAATGGGTAGGCTATTTCATTAACTCAACAAAAGAATTTGGAAAATACATGAATATACCTCATTCTAAAATCAAGCTGCAGAAATAATGCTTAGATCATAAAACAAACATCACCATTGGATTCATGGCGTCGAATTACCCAAAAATGATTGTCTCCACGCTCTGATTCGACTCTGGCACTCCCAGGCCCAAGAGAAATTTTGTCTCGGTTTTCATGCCCACTGCAACCTGCAATAATGACAACATTCATCTCAAAATCTATGCTCGCAGATTGTACAGTACGGTCAAGCGCCCCCTCCTTCTGGCTCTGGGTAAATTTGCATTTTTAAATAATGGCAATGGCGGATATACCAAGCAAGACCTCTTGACATGTTGGTTAGGGCAGAGTTATGAAGGCGTTGTTCTAAGCAGAGGTTCTAGGGTCGAACCTACCAGACTCTGTTTTTTTGGTAGTGGTTAATATATATATATATATATATATATATATATATATATATATATCGTCTTGTTTGTACTCTTCTACATTTAGCGGCCCACTAGAAGCCCTGCCAACGATCATAGAGAATTGGCGTGGTTCGCCAGATTTGGCGGACCCACCATTTCTTTTTTAAAACAAAAATCATTTACTGGCCAACATTGGGCATTTTTGGGATGCCACGTGTCTCCCGCTGATTGGGCCATGTGGCACCTGCTGATACGCCTGCCTATCTGCTGACGTGACTCGCCCTGTCACTACCATACTAACATGTGGCATTCCCTGGGTGGTGCATGTGGCATCTCTTGGGGTGCCACGTGACACTTTTCTAATGGTCCATATGGACCCCTAAAAAATCCATTGGTGGGTGACACATGGCAGCATCTAGTGCTGCCATGTGGCATGATGATGTCAACATCCTGTACGATGGCGTCACCCTGCCACACCAATTGTTGACGTCAGAAGTACGGACGATGATGTGTCCCCTGCTAACTGGCCCTGTTTGACCACAACTTTGACTATGAATATATTTCAAAATGTAACTTCATTTGACGATCCGTTTGCGTTGTTAGAAAGCTTTTGATGCACTATTCGTGATCATGCCGTTTTTACTGAGTTTTGGGAACTTTGAATTTTTCCCTTTCTCTATCTTTTGGAGCCATTCCGAGCGTTCTGAGCTACCTCTGTGAGTTCTGAGTTATTCTTAGCCTTCTTTGGATCCTTTTTGGATCACACCTTCCCACTAAGAGATTTTTGGACCACAAAATCCTTTCATCAATCAATTGGTAAGTGAGGGAAGAGTCCCCTCACTTTGTTCTTTTCGATCCACTTTTCTTTACTTGGATGGGTGCCTTTTAATCCTACTCGAAGGTAATCAACATCACCCCTGCGTGAAGTCCTTGTCCTCATGTCTGGGATTATATCTTCCTGTATCTCATCCCAATACTCAGGTGAAAACTCATCAACTGATGGAATTGAAACTTCCTTATATTGATCCATGATCATGGGAGGCTAAAAAAGTTTAAAGTTCTCAACATTCACAACTGATTAAATCTGCATATAAGGCAGAAGATCCAGATGAAAATAATTGGTACCGCTTTTCTCTAAGATAGTGAAGGGTCCATAACGATTGGGCTTGATTTTCTTTCCTTCACCCTTCAATCTCTCCTTGTTGATGTGAAGACATACCCGATCTCCAACCTAGAATTGATGATCAACCTTGTGCTTGTTGTGTCGAGCTTTATACTATGCTTGAATTTTCTCCAATTGTTCCTTGACTACCTAGTGTATATGTTGAATCCTCTAGATGAACTTGTGGGCTCTGTCCTCTGTTTTATATTCATTTAAATTAGAATATCTCATGTACATCAAGTCCAAAGGAACCTTTGGTAGGTACCCAAAACATGTCTCAAAAGGTGAACTCTGAGTGGAGGAATGTAAAGCTCAGTTGTACGCATGTTTTACATAGGGTATTTGTTCATCCCATACCTTGGGATGCTTGTTGTAGTAGTCTCATAGAAAAAGTACCACTGTTGGGTTTACCACCTCTATCTGTCCGTCAGTCTGTCGATGGAAAGTGTTGCTCCTCTTTAATTTGGTGTCCATCATTCTCCACAAGCTGGTCCAAAAGTCTCCAAGGAATCGAGTATCTCGATCCGAGACAATAGATGTGGGTAATCCAAAGTGAACCCAAACATGCTGAAAGAAGAGACTATCAATCTGCTCAGCAGTGATCTTCTTTTTACAAGGCATAAAGATACACATCTTGTTGACCCTATCCACTACAACATACAAATAATCATGACCCCCTTTGGTCATGGGTAAACCCCATACAAAATTCATGGATATACTTTCCCATGGATGGGATGGAACATGAAGTGGCGAGTATAGCCTCCATTTTCTATTAGTGGGCTTACAAGTAGAACACATCACACACCCCTTTACATATTTAGTGACAATTGTTTTCATTTGAGGCTAGTAACAAAACCTCTGTAAATGAGCCATAGTTTTTCCTACCCCAAAATGCCCAGACATAACAGAAGTATGAGCTTCTTGTATTACATGGACTCGTTCACTTGTAGGAATACAAAGATTTCCATGATGGTAAAGTAAATTTCCCTACAGACAATAGTTCTCTACCTTTGCACCAAGGGTTAGCTTCGTATATACTTCTTTAAAATCTTCATCAGTGGCATATTGTTCTATATAGTTGTCATGAGATAAAGAAGCATTCTTCAAAATAATATAAGCAACAATAGGAGGTCTAGAAAGTATATTGGCTACCTTATTACTTGTACCATTTTTGTACTTGATTACCAAGTGAAACTGTTGTAGAAACCCTATCCACTTGTAGTGTCGAGATTGTTGCAATTTGGCGTATGCTTGAAGATAATGTAAGGGTTGGTGATCTATATGTATAATGGTTTCCTTCCCTAAAAAGTAGTTCTTCCATTTCTTTACACTCTGAACTAATGCATACAACTCTTTATCATATGTAGGATAGTTAACAACATCCTGGTTAAAATTTTTAGAGTGGTAATGGATAGTCTTACAATTTTGCAATAGTACTGCACCTATGGTGTATCCGTTCACATCTGTCTTGATCTCAAAAGGTTGTTGAAGATTCAAGAGTGCTAGTACTGGTGCGGTATTGATCTTCCCTTTCAAAGTGTTGAAATATTTTTGTTGCTTTCCTTCCCACTGAAAAGTGTTCTTCACATTGGTTAAGGCATGCAAAGGAGCTGCTATGAAGGAGAAGTTGGGAATGAATCTCCTCCAATATTGGGCTGCACCTAAGAAGCTTCGAACTTCGGTTACACTTTTTGGCTCAGGCCAAAATACAATTACATCAACTTTGTAAGGGTCAATTTTCAATTGTCCTCCTCCTACAATATGACCTAAGTTTACAAGTGTTGTCTTGCCAAATTCACATTTAGACAATTTTACATGCAACTTTTCCCTTTGCAAAGTATCCAATACTTTCTTTACATGCCTCACATGATCATTCCATGTTTCACTAAAAACAAGAATGTCGTCTAAATATACAATCACAAATTCATCTATGAAAGGCCTGAATACATCATTCATCACACGCATGAAAGTTGTCAGAGCATTACAAAGCCCAAAACGACATAACCAACCACTCAAACAATCCCTATTTGGTTTTAAAGGAATTTTTCCATGCATCCTATTCTGCGACTCTTATTTGATGATATCCACTGTGCAAATCCAACTTAGTGAAATAGACAATATTCTTCAATTGATCAAGTAAATCATCTATGCGAGGAAGAGGGTATCGATTGTTCACCGTGATTTTATTTAAGGCCCAATAATTGAAACACATTCTCCATGTGCCATATTTCTTTGGCACCATCACGATCGAAAAACCACATAGAGATGAAATGGGCCTGATGAACCCTTGATCCAACAAGCTCTGTACCTGCTTCTTCATCTATGTCATCTCCACAACTCACATCATGTACATGCCCACATTAGGCAAAGGGGAATCCTGTTGAAGATGTTTCTCATGTTGGATTTCCCTCTTAGGAGGTAATCCATCTGGTTCCTAAAAAATATCATCATACTTAGAAACAATATCAATCAATTCCTTTTTATGAGATGGACCACACCCTTGGAAAGCGTTGGATGTCCCGACATCTTTCTCTCTGATGGCCATGAGTACATATCTCTTATTAGTGTTTATGAGTCTTTTCATTTGTCCTGCACTAACAAGTGTTGTATTTACCCTCATGTTGTGAGCTCTAACAATATATTCCACTCCCCGCTTAGTAAGGTGATATTTGTTCTCATGTCGAAAGAAGATTGTTTTTCTATCATAAAGATAAGGACTTCCCAATACTATGCCACATATATCAAGTAGTACAACATCCAAATCAACTTCATCAATCAATTTTTAAGCAATAGAAAATATGATCCTACATTGTTTGGTGACATTATCTTTTGATTTGTCACATACCCAATCAAGAGGATAAGGTTTTGGATGTGGTTTCATTTCAAGACCCATTTTCTTGACAAGTGCTTTAGATATTAAGTTTACTTGGGAACCCAGATCAAATAATGTATCTATCTTAGTATGTTTAGATACAACTCTTATGTGAAATAACTCATTCCTCTTTCGTTCATCAACATGAGATTCATAATTGGAACTAGAACTAGCATGGAGACAATCTTTATCTTGTACTCCAACCGTTATGATCTTTCCTTCATCTCTTGAATCAGAACCAAGATCTTGTTGTACCGTAGCAACGGTCTTTGTCCTCCCCTTTCCACTAAACTGTTTTAGTTTCTTTTTCGGATGTAGCTTCCAACAGTGTTCTTCATCGTGACCGCTCTTCTTGCAATGAGTGCAAAATGGTTTTCCTCCTTCTCTCATCATTGTAGCGGTCTTCTTGTCCTTCCTTTTAAACTTCTTAAAATTCTTATGTGGGAAATTGGAAGGTTTCTTTGTGGGATCTTCTTGAACAAGATCCCCCTGTTCTCTAGGTGAGTGGCTTGCACACAAACTTCGTCAAGAATAGTGGGGTTAAATAAAAGTAAAATATGTTGAATATAACAATGAAGTGCGCTAATATACTTCATTAAAGTCTCATAAGAATCTAAATGAATGTTCAATGAAAGAACTTTCTTCCTAAATTCTTCTGTGAAACTTTGTATAGTTTGTCCTTTACTTTGCCTTAAGGTTTTCCATTCCATCATTGTTTTATGTAAATACCCTAATGGATAAAATTGCTTTCTGATCGTTGATTTAAATTCTGACCATGAGGAAAGAAGCTTACCACACTTACTTCCATCCTGAATCTTTCTCTCTCACCATACGAGAGTGGTGCCTTCCAACTGAAGAGAAGCCAGTTGCACTTTAACTTCCTCTTCATCAATATGTTGGACACGCCAATACACTTCAACCCGTCGTATCCAATTATCTAGATTTTCAGGATTAGCATATCCATTAAATATAGGTAAAGTAAATTTTACATCAAGCTTTAATAATGGTTTCTTAAAAGAGGCTTTATGGCTAGAATGATGAGAATGCTCAGAGGAAGAAGAACTAGAACTTGAAGGTGAAGATAGAGGCTCAGGAGGATCTCCTCCAACCCCTTGGTTTACCGAAGCATCATTGTCTGCATGTGCTTCCCTTTTCTTCCCTTTCTTCTTCATCCTCTTCTCGTAATCTCCATACATTCACTCGACCATTTCTGACATGCGATAAAAGACCATGTGAAAGTTTTTCTCTTGTTCATCACGCTTGTCCTCTTCTGCCATTTTCTTCTTTCTAGATACACGACCAACTTTGGGATTCAAAGTCTTTAGATTTCCTTCACCATGTTTATGCTTGGCCCTTGTAAGAATTCACACTCAACAATTCAAGACAAAGATGATTGCTCTGATACCAACATGATCCAAGATCTTTTCATCATGACTTATAAAGAATTGTATTAAATGAGCATAAATTAAAGTGCACCATTAAAGAAGGGAAAACTTAGAAATGAAGAGACAAAAGAATCATATTTGAACACAAAAACTTGATAACGAAGTTTGTCCCTAGTGGACTACGTCTTCAGGTCCTACTCTCAAATGGGTAAGCTCTTTCATTAACTCAACAAAAGAATTTGGCAAATACATGAATATACCTCATTCTGAAATCAAGATCCATAAATAATGCTCAGATCAAAAAACAAACATCACCATTGGATTCATGGCATCGAATTACCCAAAAATGATTGTCTCCACGCTCTGATCTAACTCTGGCACTCCCAGGCCCAAGAGAAATTATGTCTTGGTTTCCATCCCTGTTGCAACCTGCAATAATGACAACATTCGTCTCTAAATCCATGCCAGCGGATAGTATAGTACGGTCGCGGGCCCCCTCCTTCCGACTCTGGGAGGATTTTCATTTTTAAATAATGGCGATGGTGGATATACCAAGCAACACCTCTTGGTGCGTTGGTTAGGGAAGACTTATGAAGGTGTTGTACTAGGTGGAGGTTCCAGGGTCGAACCTGCTGGACTCCGTTTTTTGGGTAGTGGTTAATATATATATATATATATATATATTGTATTGTTTGTACTCTGCTACATTTAACGGAACACTAGAAGCTCTACCAATGATCATACAGAATTGGCATGGTCAGCCAGATTTGGCGGACCCACCATTTCTTTTTTAAAACAAAAATCGTTTACGGGACAACATTGTGCAATTTCTGGATGCCACATGTCACCCAATGATTAGGCCACGTGGTTCCTACTGATACACCCACCTGTATGCGATCATGACTCACCTTGTCACTTTCGTACTGACACATGGCACTCCCTAGGTGGTTCCACGTGGCATCTTCTAGGGGTGCCACATGGCACTTTTCTATTGGTCCATATGGACCCCTGAAAAGTCCACTAGCAGGCGACACATGGTAGACTCTGGTGCTGCCACATGGCATGCTGGCATCAACATCTCGTATGATGACATCACCCTACTACACCAACTGCTGACATCAATAGTACGGACGATGATGTGTCCCCTATTGACTGGTCCAGTTTGACCACAACTTTGACTACGAATATTATTCAAACCATAACTATGTTTGATGAGCCGTTTGCACCGTCAAAAATATTGTGACATGCTCTTTGTGATAATTCCATTTTTACTGAGTTTTGGGAACTTTGAATTTTTTCCCTTTCTCTGTCTGTTGGAGTCATTTTGAGTGTTCTGAGCTGCCTCTATGAGTTCTGAGTTACTCTTAGCCTTCTCTGGATCCTTTTTGGATCATACAATGACATGCAAAGAGGACACATGGTTTTGTATCAGTTGAGAAAGATGAGGGGTGAGTGCAGCTATGATGCTTATGGGTTCTATATGGTTTCCAGAAACATGAGTCGATTGGAGGCGTGCTAGTTGAATGGTCGATGGTTTAGAGAGATCACTCGTTTAGGGTAGCAAGTGAGGTGGTCATAGAAGGAAAGATTAATTTCTGATTGATATTTTGAAAAATGAATTACTTGAACAACCTATCAATGGAATGAATTAGAGATGCTTATAATGCAAATTTAGTATTGTCTCCATATCCTGTACACATTTTCGATTCCTTCTTTGCACCTTATCCAATGTGAAATCCACCACGTCTCATAAATGGGCACTTGGTGCTATTGTATATTTTCTTGATAAGGCAACGAATTAGATCATCAGACAATGACTTCAAACAGATGGAATTCCTCTCTGAAATATTTTCAGTCGAATTGACGGTTTTCAATGAGATTGGTTCACTTGTGAAGTGGGAACAAGAATTAACTAGAGAGGAGAAGTCAGATGCGTTTCTACATGATAGAATAAGAAATGCCCAGGGATAGATAAGTTCTACCTAAACAGACATGTAGGAATATGGACATGCAGATTGACAAGTAGAGTGGTAGACTAGTAAGCTATGAGAGAAAATATAACACATGATAGGTCAGAGGCTAGGTCAAGGGACTGAGACTAGTGTAGATTGGAAGACTAGGTAAGAGGTCTTTATGTAGAATGGAAAGAAAATTCCAGAGGATGGTTATGGAAAAATACCATGGGCCCTAAGAACTATAGGGATTCGATACCAATGTTGGACAATGCAGATTAGAATAATCGTGAAATGCATTTATTACAAAATATGATACATGTATAAGTACAATGATGTTGACACTTGGATTCATATTCCAAGACGTCTCTTGGAATCCCTACAAAGATTCGTTTCATATTTCCTCAACCGAGTAACCCTAATGGATTATGTTTCCAAAAAATACCATAATAAGCCAATTATCTTTTGTGGATATTAAAATCACTGAGGAGGAGAAATGTATTAACCTATTATGTTCTTTGCCAAACTCCTTGGATAGTTTAGTCATGGATATAGGGAGTATTCAACCACATTAGCACTAGAATATGTGGTTGCATCTCTACTATATGAATAAATGAGAAGGAAGAACATGGAATGATCAAACAAAGATGCATTAGTGGTGAGAGGTTGACCAATTGATAGAGATAAAGAAAAATTCTCCAACAGAAAGTCAAAGTTGAAGGGTAGATATCAATCCCTCGTTCAATTGACAAGAAAGTGTTGGAAATGCAGTTAAAGTTGGTCAATACAAAAGGTGTTGCAAGTCGAAGGCAATGGAAGTTAATACATGATCTAATGAGAAGCAATCGACTGATAGAAAGACTACTCCAAATAAAGGAGGCGATGTGTCTTTGGCATCGAGAAGTACATAGATGGATCAAGATATTTGGTTGATTGACTTAGGAGCATCCTATCATATGACACCACATAGAGAATGGTTTTACGAATATGAATGATATGAAGGAGGAGATCTATTTTTGGGGGACGACTCGATAACCAAAATTGTCGGATGGGGAAAATTCTGAATGATACTACAGGATGGGAGGAGTAGAACCCTTCCAGGTGTGCTACATATTTCAGGTTAGGAAAGAAACTTGATATTTGTTAGCAAGATGCGTGATTCAATAGTGCACACTCTATTTCAAAAGGATACGTGCAAGATGGTCAGAGGTGCGATGGTCTTAATGAAAGGAGTTCGAATTGGGACCCTATACAAGTTTTTAAGGAATGTCGACTCGACTAGATGCAATAACAATGTTGTTCCTAAAGTAGACTCGACTTCAACTCGACTTGACTCGACTTAGGCTGAGTCGATTCAAACCGACTCGACAAGTCTTCGTCAAGTTTCCCTACCATGCTATGGTATGAGAGTATGGGACACATTGGAGAAAAAAGATTTCGAGCTATGTGTAATAAAGGTATCATTGAATATTTCCCTAAATGTAATTTAGAATTCGAATTTTTTGAACATTTCATATATGGAAAACAAAGTCGGGTGGGGTTCCATCTAGAGTGACAAGGACAAAGGGGATTCTAGAATTGGTTCATAGTGATGTGTTTGGATCTATTTCAATGTCTTCACTTGGTGGATCCCTGTATTATGTCTCCTTCATAAATGATTTTTCTAGGAAGACATTGATATATTTATTGAGGAAGAAATAAGAGGCTTTCTAGAAATTCAAAGAGTTTAAGTCTCTTGTATAAAACTAGACATATAATAATATAAAGGTGTTGAGAACTGATAATGGTGGTGAATTCCGTGGAAAGGATTTTGAGCATTTCTGCAAGAAGTGTGGAATAGAACGCAAAAATACCACACCATATACTCCATAGAAAAATGTAGTTGTTGAGAGAATGAACAAAACATTGATGGACAAGGCAAGGAGCATGCTCAGTAGTGCTAGGCTCACATGAGAATCCTTGGTAGAGGCAGTTGAAACTGCAAAATATCTGGTAAACATTTCTCCCTCATCGATGCTAGTTTACATGACTCCACATGAGGTATGGTCTGGTAAGAAGCCTTCAGTTTCACATCTCAAAGTATTTTGATGTGATGCATTTGTTCATTTTCCCAAGAAAAAGAGAAGCAATCTAGACAAGAAGGTAGTCAAATATATTTTCATTGGTTGAAAAGAAGGAATGAAAGGATATAAGCTATGGGACCCTGCATCAAAGAAAACAATGTACAATTGAGATGTTTTCTTCAGAGAAGTTAGAAGGAAGTCTGAGTCTGAAGTGGTTCAAACAAAGAATAATCCAGATAAGGTGAGGTTTGAACTGAGGAACAAAGTAGAAGATTATTCAGATGAGTCAATTGAATCAGATGAAGAGGTGGAACAATCGACCCAAATTGTAAGGAGGTACGAACAAGTAAGAAAACTAGTCAAAAGGTATAATCCGCCTTACTTCCATTTTTCATTTGTGTTAATTGCCACTAATGAGGAACCCAAGTTGGTCAAGGAGGCAGTTGACTCAACAAAGGGTAGACTCTGGAAGGAATCCATGGTCAAAGAGATGGAATCCTCGCATAAGAATGAGACATGGGATTTGTTTGAATTACCCGATGGAAGAAATATCGTCGGCAACAAATGTGTATTCAATAAAAAGATGAACCTAGCAGGTAAAGTCGAGAAATTCAAAGCTCGATTGGTAGCGAAAGGATGTTCCCAAGTTGGAGTCGAATTCAGTGAGATTTTTTTCCCTGTGGTAAAGTTAACTTCCATTAGAGTACTATTGTCTTTGGCAACAACATTTCATCTAGAAATAAAACAAATGATTGTGAAGACAACATTTCTACATGGGCACCTGGAAGAAGAAATCTACATGAAACCGCTTGAAGGATTTGTAGTAAAGGGAAAAAAATATTTGGTGTGCAAATTGAAAATATCCCTTTATGGCCTAAAGAAATCACCAAGGATGTGGTATCAAAAGTCTGAAACATACATCCTTAGTTTCGGATTTGTGAGAAGCAAAGCTGAACATTGCATATGTTCCAAGGAAGAAGGTGGGTGTTTCATATATGTAGCTTTGTATGTCGATGA
>ML847978.1:9660-19714 GCA_009831015.1 Picea engelmannii | reverse complement strand
CACTAGAAGTGCACTTTGTTTGTCTAGGAATCCGCAAGCGAAAAATTCGAGTAAGTATGGAATTGGAGGCGCGAAATAGATTCCACGAAATGGCGAAATATGGAAAGCGAACGCAGGGGCTTCAAAATTGGGTAACAATAGTTCTGCAGGAGATGTGAGGACCCGAAGGTCAAATTGCAGGTCTCAGAACTTTTGTGTGCAAACTATGTATCACGAAAGAGGGTATGATGTGGGAGTGTGGCATTAAATTGGTATATTGTGGAGGTCCAGTTGTTGTTTGCAGGTCACAGAACAATGGAAGTGCAATATAGAGCCCGCCTTCCCGGGAATCCGCGATATGAAAAGTGGCTAGGCATCAAATGGCTAGCGGTCGGTTGGAGTTGCGATATAAAAGCACGAGCGCAAATGTGAACCCGTGAGTCCTCCAACATGCGCATTGAGACATTTTTGGAAAAACAACTAAGTAACCAGAAAGAGAGAGTAGAGGGGAAAAAAATGAGAATTTGGTTAAGTATAGAAGAGGGAAAAGAAGGTCCAATATATCAAATCTGCAATAGATATTCCATTTCATGGCAAGATATTTTTTGTATGTTTCTGGAGAAGTTGTATACATATTGCATATACTTGGAAAGAAGTCTGAAGGAAGTAGGCATAGAAAACAGCTACTAGAAATTGGAAATTTCTTGAACCTGTGAACTCGATGATCTGTGAAAGAGATGTCAAGAAATGGTCAAGTGTGGAAAGCGGTTGGACGGGCTTCAAAATAGGGTGACAAGGGTTCCCGAGGAGATGTAAGGCTCCGACTGTCAAATTGTATATATTGGAACATTTCAGTGAAAAATGTGTAACACGGAAGAGGGGATGATGTGGGAGTCCAGAAGTAAATCTGCATATCGCAGAATCCAGAGTGATGTTTGCAGGTCACGAAACAACGGAAGTGCAATTTAGAGAAGGGGGAAGCGCTCGGTCGGAATCGCGATATAAAAGCATGGATGAAAATGTGAACGCATGAATCCGCCAACCCGTGCAACAAGTAATTTTTTGAAAAAAATGACTAAGTAACCAGAAAGAGAAACTACAGGGGATAAAAGAGTGGGAAAATAGAAAGGCAGAGGACAATTTTCCTAAGCGGGAATTGGTTTCAAACAAGCCCCATTGTTGCAAAACCATCATTTTCTAGTAATTGTGAGCAAATGCTTTGTTGAACATTAGATTGTATTGCAACTTGTGGAAGTAATTTTGTTCTTGATACATTCTTCCATGACTTTAACATATTAACTTAAGTATTGAACTTCTTACATGATGGGTTGTTAACATTAAAGCTTAATAATTGCATGTCTAGAAACAAGAATGACGATCTTGAATTTCAATATTGTAGTTGATTTCATAGGCCCATTTGACTACAACCACCATATTTCAATTTTTTTTTCATTTTATTAATTCGTGAACAAGAAATTTGGTAATTTCATTAATAAAGTAAAAAATGCTCAAATAGAGGCCAAGGGAGGCAAGGCTGAGATGAAAAAAAAATTCTATGGCGAGGCCTGTAATGCAACATTGTGATTTGGCCCGTAATGCATTGTGTGATGGATCGACACAATGCATTGTCATATCATTGTTAAATGCTCCATTTTAGATCAAATTACTTAAGCAAACACAAAATCGAAGAACTACGAGACTATCGAACCATGCCAATGAGAAGAGGTGTTAAATTCAGAAAAGAAGCAGCAACCAAGACTCCAAGGTAAAAATTTTAACAGTAAATCCATTAAAAAAAAAAGAATATTGGGCACTGTATATCTATCCATAGAAATTGGAGCGAGTTCTTTGGGCCAAAACATTGAACATATTTTCCATAAACATAGGCACAGGATCTGCAACATGCAGGAGCCATCGAGATGCTCTTCAACATGCATACAAAACTGATTACCATGCTTTTTTTTAGGAAATCCTTGTAGTCTTCTCCTCGGGGGGTCAATGTTCGGTGCTCCGATATCAATATCGTGTGGAACACCTGAGGCAACAAAGAAATGGGAGTGGTTCCGCATTGGAATAAATCCTTGGATTGAAGCAGATGAACAATAGTCCTATGGTAAAATTGATATTTCTCACAAGATTCCTGTGAGGAAGAAGACGAAAAACGTTACAGGGCAAACAAAAGAGCTCGAAATTGAAAGTTAGGACACACCAAGAAACCACATCCTCACAGTCGAAAACTTCAAGTACACAGGTTGCACGAGCAATTCCAAAGGCCCAAAATATTCCATTCTGGGCGGAAGGAAATGAGTAGTAGGAATATGCCTTACACTAGTGGGAGTTCTGGTCCTCATCCCCTAAGATGTTAATTGTATATCCAGAGAACAGGAGAGTGGTCCCATAATTGAATAATTTTTTGGTTTGAAATATATCTCTGGGAGCATCAATAGATCATTTTCTTATAGTGAAAGACTTCCACCCAAAATGGACTAATTTGGACCTTTGGAATTCCTACTTTCGAGCTGCAAAGCGGCTATTGTGTTCAGCGTCAGTTTCTTTTCTGAAACCCCTTCTTTTGGTGTTGTTAGGGCTTCCATCGTCGAGCCGGGAAGTATCGCCCATTATGGTTGATTTCAATTTGGGCGCAGGAGTGGGAACAACATCTGCATTGCCATCATCCATTGTCGTATCATCGTCCATCAGATCATCTTCTTTTGGCTCGAAATTGATCACATCAACCTTTGCGCCAACCATCAATGTAGGTGGGTAGGTTGTCTGAGCAGACAAGGTTGCCTTGGAATTATTTGGCTTGAAATATATCTCTCGGTACACCAAAGGACCATCTCCTTTTTTTCTCCTAGGCGGAGGGAGATGAGTAGTAAGAATATTCCCTGGGACACTGGAACCTCTGGCCATCATGCCTGAAGGTGTTTACTGTATCTGGATAGAAATGATGTGGAACTACTACCATAAGTTAATGATAATTTATGTTTTCTCCAGATGATGTTTGAAATGAAAATTGGGGAGGGATAATATAACCCTCCACAAATCTTGGTTTAAAGCATATCAATGGAATATATCCTTGATCCTTTCGCTCATCAATGACAATATCCATGGTTTGTGCGTAATGAGTTGTTACCATTAAAGCTTACTAATTGCATATTTAGAAAAAAGTTTGAAGGTGGCGGTGTCGACGAAGAGCGATTAAGAATTAGAGATTTCATAAAGGAGCCAACCGACCGACGCACAAAAGGGATTGCATCATGCTTGAAATGAATAATTGGAAAGGATAACACTCTTCTCCGCAAATCTTGGTTTAATTCATATTAATGACAAATCTTCTCTGACCTTCTGGACATTAATGACAATATTGACAGTTCTTGCATGATGAGCTACTAGCATTAAAGCTTAATAATTTCATATATAGAAAGAAGTACAAAGATGGTGGGGATGGTGAAGAGAAATTAAGAATTGTACATTTCGTCCACCTGCCAACCCGTGAAACAGATTCTAAGAAATGGCCAAGTATGGAAGCGGTCGGGCGGGCTTCAAAAATAGGGTCACAAGATATCCTCAGGAGACATGAGGGGCCGATGGTCAAATTGTATGTCATAATGACAGATTTCGGCCGTCAATTTGTATATCATGAAATTTTGGGTGTTGTTTGTAGGTAGTGGAACAATGGAAGCACAATGTTGAGTAAGCCTGGCCAGGAAATGATGATGGTAATAGTAGCCAAGTATGTAATGGGAAAGTGATTGGTCAGACTCATGATATAAAAGCATTAGACATACTCAGAACAGGGAATATTGACGGGCTTGAAAACAAGGCCACAAGCTCTACTCAGGAGACGTGAGGGTTCGATGGTAAAATTTTATCTACCCCAACTATTGAATGAAAAATGAGTAACACGGAATAGGGGACAATGACGGATTTCGAGGGTCAATTTGTATATTGCAAAACTTTGGGTGTTGTATATAAAAGCACGAGACATTTAGAAAAAAGGACCAAGTAAACAGAAAGTGAAAGCAAACGAGATAAAGGGGAATTTGTTTGCTAATTTGTAGATCGCAGAAGTCTGGGTGTTGTTTACAGGCGACGGAACAATGGAAACGCAATGTTGAACCCGCCTATCCAGGAACCTGCCATCCAAAAATTTTGTTGAATATGAAACAGGGAAGCGGTCGATCAGGCTGGTGATATAAAAGTAACAGTGGAAATTTGAAGACGTGAATCCGTCAACTCCCCCATCTAGACATTTTCTGAAAAACGAGTAAGTAACCAGAAAGAGAAAGCAGAGGGAAAAAAGAAAGGGGATGGAAACTTTCGGAAGCGGAAATTGGTGTAAGAAATCCCCATTGATGGTCTTAACAGTAACTATGAAGTGCATTAAACATGTGAACAGGTTCTTCAATCAAGGAATACTTAAAGAGAGCCATGCTTATAGTTTCTAGGATCTGTTTGTATAAGAGAAGCATCGAAAAGCTACAAGAAAATCAATTTTGGGATGTTTAAGTAAATTTATTGTACCGTTAGCTTCACCACGAGTATAACAACGACAAATTTGAATTTTAATGTCCTCTCATTGATATGATAGTTCCATTGGAATTCGCATAGTATATATTATTTTATTTCAAATTATTCTAGGAGATGAATTTTGCTAAGTTCATTGATCAAGGAAAATTGGTAAAACGAGCCACATACTACATTTGCATCACAAATATTATATTAAAAGGAAAAGAATGTCCTCTATAGTCTTTAAGATCATAGAAAAACTACCAAGATCCTGAATGTATTATTAATTTTCCAGAACGAAGCATACAACCAAGAACCAAGTAAACACCAAATGTATTGAAAGTTGAGGCACAAGGAAACGCATGAACACAGAAGGCATCAAGCAAGATCCCGCAAGGTTCCATAGAGCAGTACGCACCGACCTTTGCATCAAACAATTTGATGTATAAAAAAAACACATGTGGCATTGGTTTTCTCTTACATCTAGTATATGTTCCCACGATAAAATAATCGGGGCCATGGGATATGAACAAAACTCTATCAAACACAAGACAACACAAAACCAACGGAGCTTCACCATTGTACCCTAGCTATAACCAGACCTCAAAATGGGGAACAAGAAAGTTGTCGATTACTTTTTTACCATTAAGAAAGATCGCTATGGACATTTTCTTCTGATAGTGCCATGGTCTATCACTACCAGTTTTAACAATGCCAAATTTCCAATATTATTGGAAATTCCTAATGGTTTTGTCCAGAGGAGCAAGCTATTTTGACAGTTCAAAGGATGGGCCTGAGTTATTTACAGTTGGATACTTTTTATGTGGTTTGTGCTTATGCTTCACATTTCTGGACTGAAAAATCTTATGCACGTGTACATCACCAACAACTGCACCTGCATGTATGAAATGCCCGAACTCCCCAACCTCTATAAAGAGTTCTGAAAATCTCAAACTCATGTTTCAATCCATGTTGAGTCTTTTTTTTTTCAATTAGGACATCGAGAAAATGAAGATACCATACCATAAATGTATAGTTGGAGACCAACTTTTTTTTTATTCGGGTATCCAAAAAAAATGAAGAAATCCTGCCATGGCTATATAGTTGGAAAACAATTGTCCAATTTGGGCACCCAAAAACGTGCAGACTCCTCCAACAAAGCCACAGCCAGCCAGCATTTTTTTTCATTTGCACACCCCAACAAATATGCAAAATTATCACTAGGAGATGCGAAAAAACATCAAAATAACAACATAAATTGCATTTGTAGTTAGATTCTCCTTGTTGTTTCAAGTGCACAAGAAGAGACAAAATCTCTGGAAAGAGAATTTTACAACTATATATGTAAACTCCGAAGAACTCGAGTCCAACGAACATTCATATGGGTGTTGAAGAAAAATTACAGACACACATGAGATATTTTCGTTTCCTGCGAAATCTTGATATGATTTTTATTTTCTTTTTTATGATATGCAATATTGCATTGTCCTCATTTAAGGTAAATTTTCTATGTATCCAAAAGTCACACAGCATGTAGACATTGTTTGTCTTTTTCTATAGGTATGCTTCATATGACAATTCTGCTAACCTAGGAAGCACATCTTGTAACAGAGGTTGTCTAATTGTGCAATGTATGGTTGTGTTGCCCACTGTTCGAATGGAAACATTGAGGCAATGTCTATATATGAAAAGACATTTTTTACTCCATCGGAGAAAATCAATTGTATCATCACTTATGAAAGCAGAGGCAAAAGCAGGACAGTTGCATTTGGCACATATTGGCTCGAAGGGGGTCGAGTACGCATTCGCTGCAACCAAAACACCTTCAACCTGGAAATGTGAGCATAGCAGTTAATATATTGAACAATATAATATACAACTGCCAAAAAAAAAAAACTGCAGAAATTTGGTGAAGGCAATTTGTTTGAGCAAAGTGAGGATGAATTTGTAGATGTATACGCATAATAGTTGTAGAGCTAGTTAGTTTCTTGAGATCCTGTACTATGTCTACTCGTAATTATGTTACAAATGTTGCTTGGGTTGTGTGAACGATCATTTCTTTAACATCTCTTTTCTTTGTTATATTTTTTAGGAGCATAAGTGGAAATTGTCCTTTATGCAATTGTTGTTCCATTGATGAAAACAAATTTGAATAGGTGTCGAACAATTGCAACTGCAACATGGAACAATGCAATATTTGTGTAACTTAACCGAGATACATGGATATCTAAAAGTAAAGGACAAAACTAGATATGGAGAACGGTACCATTGCCTTGTCGTTGTCTGACTCTCCATCTTTTATATGAAGAATGTGTTGCAAGCCAAGTTTTCTCGTGAGTGTGACAACTATGCCAATGTTTTTGATTGGGTAAATGACGTTACTCTGTGCAAGTTGGTTGATAGTTGTGTCTGGGATGAAATGATATTCTGAACAAATAGCGGGAATTTTTTCCACAATACTTGTTTCGTTGAGCGATATAATCCGATCACAATCACCACGGTCATATATTGTTTTGAGAAATATATCAAAATTTGTAATGGATATCCCATTACCTGGCAATATTTTTTCTGCATGTTTCTGGACAAGTTGTGTGGGAATAGTCAGTGCGACTGTCATCAGGGCTTCCTTGTCTGTCATGTCAGCACACATAATGGATCTAGTTTTGTTTGCCTTGTCCAAGTAGGTGCTATAGATGACCATTATGTCCTCGATGAACACTTGTCTAGTTCGGCGGTTGTTCAAGCCCTTTATTGATAGTATTTGGGTGTTACAAGTTGAGACCTGGTGACATTTTTTGAATAGGAAAAGTAATGTGAATGGTAGTGTGCATTATTTTTTTGTTTTCCTTTTTCCTAGCATAAATGTACAAGTAAACGCACAACTTGAATGAACTATGGAGCCAGAGTTTTGCAACCAGGCCTCTTAGTCTGCGGAACTTGTGCTATGTTCGATGTATTGCTTGTGCTTGTTGATACTTCTTGTGAACTATAAAGTATGTGTTGCATATGACATCAACATATTCACCATGCCATAGATGAATAAATAGCTGAGGATATTTGTTTGGTAAACATATGAGGAACATAATGTATGCATCTTTACCTTTGGCCTTGTCGGTCTGCTGATGTTTGGGATGATTGACTGCTCATGGCCATGTCACTAGTCCAAGTTTTTATGATGCAAGCATTTGTATATGAACATCAAAAGGACTAAACACGCATATGCATTGTATATTGTCCATAATTGTTGTTAATGTCACATACAGGGTCAAAGGAGATGGAATACGAAATAGGGTGTCAAGGGATACCCAGGAAACATGAGGACCCAAGGGTCAAATTGTATGCCTCAGATTTTTTGACTGAAAAATTGTGTAAGAGTAAATAGGGCGTGATGGGGGGGTATGACGACCAATATATATATCACGGAACCTTTGAAGCTAGAGGCACAATCTTGAACCAGCCAGCCCGGAAACCCACGATCGACAAAGTGGGCAAGTATGGAATAAGGTAGAAGCATGACCATAAATGTGAACTCGTGAGTCTACCAACCTGCGTACCTAGGAATTTTCGGAAAGACGACTAAGAAAAGAAACCAAAAGGCAAAAGTAGACAAGAAAATTTAAGTATAGAAGAGGGAAAAAAAAGGGATAATAGAAAATGGAAAAATTAGAAATGGGGAGGGTAATGTTTGGAAGCGGGAAGTCTCAACAAAGGCCCATTGTTGCCAAATCATCGTTTTCTAGTCCAATATTATATACCCCCACCCATTTTGTATGTTTAATTTACTAGCACAGTTGGTATACCTTTTCGAAGATTGTACCACAGACCCCTCTGTTGTGGCATATAAGAATTCATCTTCCTGTCCAACCAATCTGTTTCTTTCAAGGTAGCAACACCGAATATAYAGTGGACATGAAGGCAAGTTAGTATGYADAAAKACATGTAARAGAAATAAATAYAGTTCCATTTATTTCAATGTAGCAGTAAAGAGAATACAATTCACATGAGAATAAACAGAAAGATACGTAGTATATACCTACAGTAAAAAAAGGTGCAAAGCACTAGAACAAGTAGAACAAATACACAGACAATAAATAAAATACTAAACACTGGAATATGAAATAAGAGTACATGTATGCACCTCTGTAACTCCTCTGCTACATTCGCGCCAAAGATTCCATCATCCTCTCCAACCACTCTGTTTGTTTAAATGTAGCAATGCAAGAAAAATACAATGGACATGAAGGAAGTTAGTATGCAGGAAGACATGTAAAAAAAATAAACAGAGTTTGAATTTTTTTCAATGTAGCGGCACAGGAAAGACAAAGGACATGAATATAAGTTATTATGTAGGAAGGTATGCAATATCTACATACAATAAACTAGGTGAACACAGGTGTCCTTTTTCGACATGGTTTTGTCTAAAATCCAGTTAGAAATTTAGAAAAATAATTGAAAATGTAGATTTCAATGGTTGAGATTGTATATAACAGATGTCTTGGAAAATATTTTTTCCAATTTGAAATAACATGTACCCTCAGCAATATTGTATATAACGGGCACTTTGCTTGGATTCCGGTGACAATAGCTGAACTTTGAAAGTAAACAGATAGGTTGCATTTTCAAAAATATCCAATGAAATCCAATATCTACTAAGACAACCAGCAATTCTGAAGACTTGACCCCGATATATCTTGTTAGCCTATGGCTTACCTTTACCAATCACTAAGTCTAAATTGTCACCTATATTTGTATTATTCATTTAGGATATTATTAATATATCCTCAAGTGATGACTAATGATTTAGTTAAGATTGCCTAGCCTAGTCACCATGCATGATTTTAGGATCTAGAGCAAATCTCTATATGAGGTGGCATCACCCATTGTACTATAAATATGTAACATTGGAGTGAATAAAGTTGTGTTGGCTAGTGAGCCTTTTTCGCCATATTGTTATTCTTGTCTATATTTTATCAATTGGTATCAGAGCTCTTATGGTCTTAAGGGCCTAATAGATTCACCATGATAGTTTTCATGGTTGGTGAAGAATTCAATCTCAAATGGTAGATGTTGCTCACAACAACAAAATGCACCTGAAGGACGATGAAGGATTTGAAATCTGTGATGCGATTTTAAATCTGCAATCTGGACAATGAGAGACACAGATCTTCCCAACAATCAAAGCATAGGGAGAAGATACATCAGAACAAATTCTTCTGAGTATATGTATGTACAGAATTTTGAAGTAATGAAAATATCTGCACGAAGCCATTCATTTTTCCTAGGTTCTATCATAGATGATCTTCTCAAGTTTTAATCAGTTGAGATCGGAGTATCTCAAAGTCGACGACAACATCCCGACGATGTGAAATAGTGATTTTGTCCAGTGATCTATTCATCCACGCCCTCACCATTTTTCTCTAACCTATTGGGTTTCTAGTTCATAGGTTTATCATTGTGTGAAGAGAATCAACCATCAAAACAAAACAAAAAAATCCTGGCGATATGCTCTCCTCACGGTATTGCTTCTAACCGCACATATTTTTATTTTTTTTAGATACGTAAC
>ML847977.1:14646-29625 GCA_009831015.1 Picea engelmannii | reverse complement strand
TCGAGAGGCATAATTAAGTTTTACAAGACTTTGGGTTAACACCCTTAGTAAGGTCCTTTTAAGCAGCTGCAGAGGATATTTTAATTTTTTCCTCTAACCGACTCAGGAAAGTCAGCCTCTAAGCTACCCTCCTCTAACCGCCCTCCTCTAACCGACCTAGGTAAGTCGTCCCCCTAACCGCCCTAGCTAGGTCGGCCCTAACCTAACCTAGGTCAGCCCTATCCTAGGGGTTGCCTAACCTATATAAAGGAAGGGGAGGCACCCCTCATGATATACAGTTCACTCACTTCTGGAGGCAGCAGCTCTGTGGTATGATAACTCTGTTCTGGGGGCAGCAGCTAGAAGATAGGATAACTCTGTTCGAAGACAAAGTAAATCTGTTCTAAGGCAGCACACAGAAGACAGTATAAATTTGTTCTGGGACAGCAGCTAGAAGGTCAATAACTGAGGCAGAATAACTCTGTTCAGATACAGCACTGGGAGGCCGAATTTGTGGCTGACTAAGACACCAAATCTGAGTGTTTGGAGGCATATTAAAAGGGCAGATTTAAGACAGCAGCAGCTACAAAATCAGGTGGACAGCAATAGCTACAGGTCTGAGTTTATGCGGAGGACAGACCTCTGGTAGAGGCTGAGAGGTGTTAGAAGACACAGAAACAGCAGTAAGTGCTTTTGACTTATCTCTCTCAAGAAGAGAAGTCTTATACTGTCATTTTACTTGTTTGACTGATAAATATATCACAAGAAGTTTTGCTGGGTTTTCTTCCCCTTGAGGGTTTCCCAAGATAAATACTTGTGCAGTCTGTGAATGTTGTTCTTCTAATGAATCTTATGCTTCAGTTTATCTTTTAAAGGTTAAAGAACACTACTGTTAACTTCTGTTATCTATTTAAGCTCAATAATTAACATGGTATTAGAGCTCTAGGGTGTGAAAGGGCTCACTTCTGCAGTCTGCTAGAGCCTGCGCAGATCCTTAGGAGTTATTCAAGCACAGTACTTGCAAAGATGTCTTCCATTTCTGTAAGGCCTGAGGACAGACTTGAAGGGGCTTCAAACTTTAATGTTTGGAAAGCCAGAGTCTTGAATATTCTGGAAGAATATGACTTGGACAACTTTGTGATCAGTACAGTAGAAGGGCCCACTACCAATGCAGGAAGGACAGCCTTCAAGAAAAATCAGGCAAAGGCAAAGCGAATAATATTTGATTCAGTAAAGGATAACATCATGCCTATCATAGCACCTCTGAAGACTGCAAAGGAGTGTTTTGACACTATCTAATCCGTCTGAAAAGAAGGCGCCTAGTCAGACGAGGGTTCTAAAGAATAAGCTTTGAACTCTCAAGATGGAGAAGGATGATTATGTGGCCTCCTTCTTCACAAAGATCTCTCAGTTAAGAGATCAGTTGTTGGTCATTGGTGTAATTGTAGATGATGATGATCTCGTCCAGACTGTTGTGGATGGTTTTCCATCTTCCAGACTGTTGTGGATGGTCTTCCATCTTCTTGGGAGACATTTTTGGCTGGGAAAAATGCTTGTGGAAATCAGCCAGACTTTGAAAGGTTGTGGCATGATTGTCTGCAAGAAGGGAGAATTCAGAGTCGAAATGGTACTTGAAAGGAAGAGAACCTTGCTCTAACAGCAAGGACAAGGAGAGGGAAAAGATTTACTTCTTAGAAGAGGTTTCCTCAAAAGGAGAAAAGCAGAAGTGGATTCGAAGGAAAAGATTTTGATATGACAAGAGTGAAGTGCTACAACTGTCAGCGAAAGGGGCACTTTGCCAGAGATTGTCCAAAGATCAAAAAAGGACACGAGGGTAAATATTGCGTTGCTATTGCTGCAGAAGATGAGTCTCAAAGGACGAAGACTAAATCGGCTTCCAGTAATCAAGAGACCAGGAAAGAATACTATCTTATTTCAGCACTCTCCGATGCCCTTTCAAACAGTGTTGAATCCTGGTTGGTGGATAGTGGAGCTTCCAGGCACATGACAGGAAATAAAGAGTCCTTGAGAACTTCAAGGAGAAGAAGTTCTCTGCTCAGGTAGAACTCGGAGATAATGCTAGCTATGCAATCGAAGGAATTCGCTCAGCATCTTTTCAACTAGAATCTAGGGGTGAGTTGCACATTGAGGAGATCCTGTACATTCCTGGTTTAAAGAAGAATCTTATCTCTGTTACAGTTCTGGAAGATAAAGGTTACAGGGTGATCTTTATGGACAAGAAAGCTCTCTTATGGCCTAAGAATGAAGAGCTAAGTTCAGCAATTGTGATTGGAGTTAGAGAGGGAGGTCTCTCCAAGCTTCCAAGACATATCCACGCATTGGTTCATGCTTCAGTTAGTCCATCTAAGCTATGGCATCAGAGGTTTGGACATCTTCACTTCAAAGCACTTCCCGAACTACAGAAAATGGTAAGAGGAATGCCTGCTCTTCATTTTGAACATGATGGTATATATAGAGGTTGTGTTCTTAGTAAAAACATAAAGAAGTCCTTTCCTAATAGTAACAGAAGGTCTAAAGGAACTCTAGATTTAATACATTCAAACATATGTGGGCCTATGTCGACACCTTCCCTGAATGGATGTCTTTATTATGTGATGTTCATAGATGACATCTCTAGGAAAGCATGGATCTATTTTCCAAAGGCAAAGAATGAAACTTTCGGTAAATTTCTAGAATTCAAAGCATTGAATGAAAACCAGATTGGAAAACACATACGTGCTTTGAGGACTGACAATGGTGGGGAATTTGAGTCTCATTAGTTTGACGACTTCTGTAAAGAAGCAGGAATCAAGAGACAACTAATTGTGCCCTACAACCCTCAGCAGAATGGGATTGTTAAGAGAAAGAACAGAACAATCTATGAGGTAGCAAAAGCTATGATGTGTGATCAGGACCTTCCCACATCACTTTGGGCAGAAGCCACGAGCATTGCAATTTATATTCAGAATAGAAGTTCCCATGCTATTCTAGGGGAAAAGACTTCAGAAGAAGCATTCACTGGCAAAAAGCCCGAAGTAGGACACTTGAGGATTTTCGAATGTCCAATTTACATACATGTGCTAAAAGAGAAAAGAACTAAGATGGAGCCTTCTAGGAAGAAAGGAATTTTTGTTCGGTACATTGAAACATCCAAGGCCTTCAGAATCTATGTTCCAGAGCCAAAGACATATCGATGTAAGCAGGGATGTAACATTTCATGAAGTTGCATTTAAGCAATCTAAAGAGTTGCAACTTGATACAGAAAGGGAGGAATCTGAAGAGCCATTGGATCGGTTTAATACTGTGGATCCAGTAGAATAGATAGAGAGACCTATGGAGGTACCTCTTGCTAAGAGGAAGCCTGCCTGGTCTAGAGAAATTCTGCGAGAAGCAGAAAAACATGTTGCTCCTTCAAGTACATTTAGAGAAAGTAATAGACCTCAAAAATATTCAAGTTATGTGGCTCTTATGTCTCAGATTAGCGATGCAAAGACCACCATCTATGAGGATGTTGCTAAGAAGCAAGTATGGAAAGATGTCGTGGTGGAAGAATATCAATCCATCATGAAAAATGATGTATGGGAACTGGTTCCAAGACTGGAAGGAAAATCAGTGGCCACCTCCAAATGGTTGTTCAAGATCAAGCATGCAATTGATGGAAGTATTGAGAAATACAAAGCAAGATTTGTGGCTCGTGGATTTTCTCAAAAGGAAGGCATTGACTATGATGAAACATTCGCACCTGTTGCAAGGTACACTTCCATCGGGACCATCATATCCCTCGCTTCAGTTCTGGGTTGGAAACTTCACCAGATGGATGTAAAGACAACATTCTTCAATGGCCAAGTTGAGGAAGAAGTGTATTTAGAACATCTAGAGGGTTTCGTGGTTCATAAAAAAGAATCACATGTGTGCAAATTAAAGAAAGCACTATATGGGTTGAAACAGGCACCAAGGGCTTGGTATGCAAGAATTGACAATTATCTTCAGAGCCTAGGCTTCTCCAAGAGTGCAGTTGATCCCAACCTGTATTTCAAGGTAATAGAAAATCATCCCCTGATTTTGGATCTATATGTGATTATTTGTTCCTTACAAGAGAGGAACAACTGATAGCCCAATGTACGAGGGAGCTCACTTCTAAATTTGAAATGGAAGACATTGGACTCATGCATTACTTCCTTGGTTTGGAAGTATTGCAAAGAACAGATGAAATTTTCCTTTCTCAAGAAAAATATACAGTTGATATACTGCGTAGATTTGGTATGCTAGATTGTAAATCCATGTCTACATCCATGGTATCTAACTTTAAAAAGTTGCATGAGTCAGATTCTGAATCAGACTTGGTGGACCCATCTATGTACAGGCAGCTTATTGGATCCTTGATGCATTTGATCCATACAAAGCCAGATATATGCTTTGCTATAAGCACGTTGTGTCAGTTCATGTCTGAACCGAGACACAGACATTGGATTGTTGCCAAACATGTCCTCGGGTATTTGATTGGGTCCATTGCATATGGACTTAGATACATCTCCAGTGGAAGAGTGTTGTTTCATGGTTATGCTGATTCAGACTAGGCTGGGAGCTCATTGGACTGGAAGAGTACTTCTGGATACTGTTTTAACTTGGGTTCAGCTATGATATCTTGGTCTAGCAAGAAACATGGCTCCATAGCACAAAGTACAGCTGAAGTAGACTTATGGCTCACTTCTGGAGACAGCAGCTCTGAGGTATGATAACTCTGTTCTGGGGGCAGCAGCTAGAAGATAGGATAACTCTGTTCAAAGACAAAGTAAATCTGTTGAGGCAGCACACAGAAGACAGAATAAATTTGTTCTGGGACAGCAGCTAGAAGGTCAATAACTGAGGCGGAATAACTCTGTTCAGAGACAGCACTGGGAGGCTGAATTTGTGGCTGACTAAGACACCAAATCTGAGTGTTTGGAGGCATATTAAAAGGGCAGATTTAAGACAGCAGCAGCTACAAAATCAGGTGAACAGCAATAGCTACAGGTCTGAGTTTATGCGGAGGACAGACCTGTGGTAGAGGCTGAGAGGTGTTAGAAGACACAGAAACAGCAGTAAGTGCTTTTGACTTATCTCTCTCAAGAAGAGAAGTCTTGTACTGTCATTTTACTTGTTTGACTGATAAATATATCACAAGAAGTTTTGCTGGGTTTTCTTCCCCTTGAGGGTTTCCCAAGATAAATACTTGTGCAGTCTGTGAATGTTGTTCTTCCAATGAATCTTATGCTTCAGTTTATCTTTTAAAGGTTAAAGAACACTACTGTTAACTTCTGTTATCTATTTAAGCTCAATAATTAATATGGTATTAGAGCTCTAGGGTGTGGAAGGGCTCACTTCTGCAGTCTGCTAGAGCCTGCGCAGATCCTTAGGAGTTATTCAAGCACAGTACTTGCAAAGATGTCTTCCATTTCTGTAAGGCCTGAGAACAGACTTGAAGGGGCTTCAAACTTTAATGTTTGGAAAGCCAGAGTCTTGAATATTCTGGAAGAATATGACTTGGACAACTTTGTGATCAGTACAGTAGAAGGGCCCACTACCAATGCAGGAAGGACAGCCTTCAAGAAAAATTAGGCAAAGGCAAAGCGAATGATATTTGATTCAGTAAAGGATAACATCATGCCTGTCATAGCACCTCTGAAGACTGCAAAGGAGTGTTTTCACACTATCTAATCCGTCTGAAAAGAAGGCGCCTAGTCAGAAGAGGGTTCTAAAGAATAAGCTTTGAACTCTCAAGATGGAGAAGGATGATTCTATGGCCTCCTTCTTCACAAAGATCTCTCAGTTAAGAGATCAGTTGTTGGTCATTGGTGTAACTGTAGATGATGATGATCTCGTCCAGACTGTTGTGGATGGTCTTCCATCTTCCAGACTGTTGTGGATGGTCTTCCATCTTCTTGGGAGACATTTTTGGCTGGGAAAAATGCTTGTGGAAATCAGCCAGACTTTGAAAGGTTGTGGCATGATTGTCTGCAAGAAGGGAGAATTCAGAGTCGAAATGGTACTTGAAAGGAAGAGAACCTTGCTCTAACAGCAAGGACAAGGAGAGGGAAAAAGATTTACTTCTTAGAAGAAGTTTCCTCAAAAGGAGAAAAGCAGAAGTGGATTCGAAGGAAAAGATTTTGATATGACAAGAGTGAAGTGCTACAACTGTCAGCGAAAGGGGCACTTTGCCAGAGATTGTCCAAAGATCAAAAAAGGACACTAGGGTAAATATTGTGTTGCTATTGCAGCAGAAGATGAGTCTCAAAGGACGAAGACTAAATCGGCTTCCAGTAATCAAGAGACCAGGAGGGAATACTATCTTATTTCAGCACTCTCCAGTGCCCTTTCAAACAGTGTTGAATCCTGGTTGGTGGATAGTGGAGCTTCCAGGCACATGACAGAAAATAAAGAGTCCTTGAGAACTTCAAGGAGAAGAAGTTCTCTGCTCAGGTAGAACTCGGAGATAATTCTAGCTATGCAATCGAAGGAATTGGCTCAGCATCTTTTCAACTAGAATCTAGGGGTGAGTTGCACATTGAGGAGATCTTGTACATTCCTGGTTTAAAGAAGAATCTTATCTCTATTGCAGTCCTGGAAGATAAAGGTTACAGGGTGATCTTTATGGACAAGAAAGCTCTCTTATGGCCTAAGAATGAAGAGCTAAGTTCGGCAATTGTGATTGGAGTTAGAGAGGGAGGTCTCTATAAGCTTCCAGGACATATCCACGCATTGGTTCATGCTTCAGTTAGTCCATCTAAGCTATGGCATCGGAGGTTTGGACATCTTCACTTCAAAGCACTGCCCAGACTACAGAAAATGGTAAGAGGAATGCCTGCTCTTCATTTTGAACATGATGGTATCTATTGAGGTTGTGTTCTTGGTAAAAACATAAAGAAGTCCTTTCCTAACAATAACACAAGGTCTAAAGGAATTCTAGATTTAATACATTCAAACATATGTGGGCCTATGTCGACACCTTCCCTGAATGGATGTCTTTATTATGTGATGTTCATAGATGACTTCTCTAGGAAAACATGGATCTATTTTCCAAAGGCAAAGAATGAAACTTTGGTAAATTTCTAAAATTCAAAGCATTGATTGAAAACCAGATTGGAAAACACATACGTGCTTTGAGGATTGACAATGGTGGGGAATTTGAGTCTCATCAGTTTGACGACTTCTGTAAAGAAGCAGGAATCAAGAGACAACTAATTGTGCCCTACAACACTCGGCAGAATGGGATTGTTAAGAGAAAGAACAGAACAATCTGTGAGGTAGCAAAAGCTATGATGTGTGATCAGGACCTTCCCACATCACTTTGGGCAGAAGCCACGAGCATTGCAATTTATATTCAGAATAGAAGTCCCCATGCTATTCTGGGGGAAAAGACTTCAAAAGAAGCATTCACTGGCGAAAAGCCCGAAGTAGGACACTTGAGAATTTTCGAATGTCCAATTTACATACATGTGCTAAAAGAGAAAAGAACTAAGATGGAGCCTTCTAGGAAGAAAGGAATTTTTGTTGGGTACATTGAAACATCCAAGGCCTTCAGAATCTATGTTCCAGAGCCAAAGACATATCGATGTAAGCAGGGATGTAACATTTCATGAAGTTGCATTTAAGCAATCTAAAGAGTTGCAACTTGATACAGAAACAGAGGAATCTGAAGAGCCATTGGATCAGTTTGATACTGTGGATCCAGTAGAATAGATAGAGAGACCTATGGAGGTACCTCTTGCTAAGAGGAAGCCTGCCTGGTCTAGAGAAATTATGCGAGAGGCAGAAAAACATGTTGCTCCTTCAAGTACATTCAAAGAAAGTAACAGACCTCAAAAATATTCAAGTTATGTGGCTCTTATGTCTCAGATTAGCGATGCAAAGACCACCATCTATAAGGATGTTGCTAAGAAGCAAGTATGGAAAGATGCCATGGTGGAAGAATATCAATCCATCATGAAAAATGATGTATGGGAACTGGTTCCAAGACTGGAAGGAAAATCAGTGGCCACCTCCAAATGGTTGTTCAAGATCAAGCATGCAGTTGATGGAAGTATTGAGAAATACAAAGCGAGATTTGTGGCTCATGGTTTTTCTCAAAAGGAAGGCATTGACTATGATGAAACATTCGCACCTGTTGCAAGGTACACTTCCATCGGGACCATCATATCCCTCGCTTCAGTTCTGGGTTGGAAACTTCACCAGATGGATGTAAAGACAACATTCCTCAATGGCCAAGTTGAGGAAGAAGTGTATTTAGAACATCTAGAGGGTTTCGTGGTTCATAGAAAAGAATCACATGTGTGCAAATTAAAGAAAGCACTATATGGGTTGAAACAGGCACCAAGGGCTTGGTATGCAAGAATTGACAATTATCTTCAGAGCCTAGGCTTCTCCAAGAGTGCAGTTGATCCCAACCTGCATTTCAAGGTAATAGAAAATCATCCCCTGATTTAGGATCTATATGTTGATTATTTGTTCCTTACAAGAGAGGAACAACTGATAGCCCAATGTAAGAGGGAGCTCACTTCTAAATTTGAAATGAAAGACATTGGACTCATGCATTACTTCCTTGGTTTGGAAGTATGGAAAAGAACAGATGAAATTTACCTTTTCTCAAGGAAAATATACAGTTGATATACTGCGTAGATTTGGTATGCTAGATTGTAAATCCATGTCTACATCCATGGTATCTAACTTAAAAAAGTTGCATGAGTCGGATTCTGAATCAGACTTGGTGGACCCATCTATGTACAAGCATCTTATTGGATCCTTGATGCATTTGATCCATACAAAGCCAGATATATGCTTTGCTAAGTGCCTTGTGTCAGTTCATGTCTGAACCGAGACACAGACATTGGATTGTTGACAAACATGTCCTCAGGTATTTGAGAGGGTCCATTGCATATGGACTTAGATACATCTCCAGTGGAAGAGTGTTGCTTCATGGTTATGCTGATTCAGACTAGGCTGGGAGCTCATTGGACTGGAAGAGTACTTCTGGACACTGTTTTAGCTTGGGTTCAGCTATGATATCTTGGTCTAGCAAGAAACATGGCTCCATAGCACAAAGTATAGCTGAAGTAGACTTATGGCTCCATAGCCATAAGTCTTGTGAGCTTTGTGTGGCAAAGCAAAAGTCAAGACAAGGTAATGTGAAAAGGTTCTCCTAGGTCTTCAAGATGAGCTATGAGTATTCCTTAAGGACTAGGCACCCCTAAGTGAAATAATTCTAGCAACTGACCATGGTTAAGGAGAACTAGATGATCACATCCCATGAAATGATCCTTATCTGTATAAGGTTACGAAACTTCTTGTGATATATAGATCTTATGTGGATGTCAACAAGTCAATGGTCATGTGCAAAGACTAAAAGGAACTGTGTGGATATGTATGCCTGGAGAATACCATCTTTGTTGAGAGGGAGTGTTGAAATTTAAGCAGCTTCAGAAGATATTTTTCCTCTAACCGACTTGGGAAAGTCGGCCTCTAAGCTGCCCTCCTCTAACCGACCTAGGTAAGTCGGCCCCCTAATAACTAGGTCGGCCCTAACCTAACCTAGGTCGGCCATATCCTAGGGGTTGCCTAACCTATATAAAGGAAGGGGAGGCACCCCCCATGATATACAGTTCACTCACTTCTGGAGGCAGCAGCTCTGAAGTATGATAACTCTGTTCTGAGGGCAGCGGCTAGAAGATTGGATAACTCTGTTCTGAGACAGAGTAAATCTGTTCTGAGGCAGCACACAGAAGACAGAATAAATCTGTTCTGGGAGAGCAGCTAGAAGGTCAATAACTGAGGCAGAATAACTCTGTTCGGAGACAGCACTAGGAGGCCAAATTTGTCGCTAACTAAGACACCAAATCTGAGTGTTTGGAGGCAGATTAAAAGGGCAGATTTAAGACAGCAGCAGCTACAGAATCAGGTGGACAGCAATAGCTACAGGTCTGAGTTTATGTGGAGGACAGACCTGTGGTAGAGGCTGAGAGGTGTTAGAAGACACAGAAACAGCAGTAAATGCTTTTGACTTATCTCTCTCAAGAAGAGAAGTCTTGTACTGTCATTGTACTTGTTTGACTGATAAATACATCACAAGAAGTTTTGCTGGGTTTTCTTCCCTTTGAGGGTTTCCCAGGATAAATACTTCTGCACTCTGTGAATGTTGTTCTTCCAATGATTCTTATGCTTCAGTTTATCTTTTAAAGGTTAAAGAACACTACTGTTCACTTCTGTTATCTGTTTAAGCTCAATAATTAACACTTAAGCCCCCTTGTCTTGTCTTTCCCCTCTTGTGGAGTCATAAACCCCCTTCTTTTGTCCTTCTCTTCTGCTGCCAGTGATGTACTTTTTATTAATATTCAATGTTCGGTTACAAATTACATTGTTCAGCTTATAGCCATCATCATGTACATACTACATATACAACACTGAACCAAGGATCAAAACTGGGGTATTACATAGGAACAAGGTTTCATAAGTCAAGCAAGACATGATTGGGGAGGAGTAAGGTTGCAAAAGAAACAGAGCACTTGATAACGGACAAGCAGGTTGTGGAAGCCAAATAGGGTGGAGCAATACGATCTGGTTTTTCAGTGAAAATAATAGAGGTTAAAATTTTGGCGTTGTCTAATAAACTTTCTTGATAATCCAAATCAATGCAATATCAATGTTTTGTGATAAACAGAACTATCTGTTTTCCTGTTTAAAGATATATGTAATCCATATGCTCCAAAAGTCCTCTATAAAAAAAATTTAACTCTTTCCAAAATGGTAGAAGCAATCCTCCAACTTCTGGACTTATGCTCCATGTTCACTATAGTTTTTCAATGTCAAGTTGTAAATTAAACTACTTTGTTGGCAAGGAAAAATAATCATCTAAAATTGATTTAGATGATGTGTTACATTACTAAGTCCAGTGCTCTCAAAGAAAAATGATGACTGCCTAAAACACAGTTTGACAGAACCTTACCATGGGATGGCCTTGAGCTGTCCTCAGTAGTGACAAAGGAAGCTGTATAATAACACAATGGAAAACCAGAAAACAGCATTAGTTTAAATGGTAAACAGATACCATAAAAGGAAAATATACCATCCAAATCTTAAACCAGCATAACTCTTAATTGCTTCTATAAAGTTTTGTACTATTACCACTATCCCATTCACAATACCATACACCATACAATTCCAAACCACAAACTCTACAGCAGATTATTACTTTCAGTGATGCTAACTCAAAGTTTAGCATATTTTTATTTTTCCATTTGCGGTCATGCTTTTCAACATAATTGTCAAGGGTTGTTGAAAATATGACTCTCATAATACAAGACAAGGTAATTGTTCTCACGAAATATACTTCAAAAACAATATTACCTGCAAGATTGCTCTATGAATTTAAAGAAAAATCATAAAAATGTCAGTGGTGAGCATTTATTAGTTATTATCAATGGTCAGAGCAGGCTGACTAACGTCTACAATAAAAAGCATAAAAAATACTTCTGCCTTGGTGAATGAAGTAAAATTTACTCTTTTAGCCAATATTGACAATTGTAGTTATCAGTAATTTCAAATTTGGAAAAGTGTTTGAGAGTAGACATGGCCATGAGATGGCAATATGTAACAAATGGATTTTCACTGAAACAGAGACTTTTGTATGATATGTGCTAAGAGTGTTTTCCTTATTGGGTTTTTTCTATTGAATTGCTAAACGAGAGTATTCTCTTCTCATATTTCTGTTGATGCTGACTGTAGGGTGGCCAAAAGCAGAAGCAGAAGCTACTCGGCGAAAGAAACAATTGGAGGAAGCCCTTTAAAAGAAGGCTAATAAAAAGGACCGAATGCAGGAGTACATTAAACAGCTAAGTATCATCAGAGACGAAAAAGAGAAATCTATTGAGGGCGCAATTTTCCACAAGTCCAAAGAATGGGATTTACTTAGAATGCAATCGACATCTAAATAATATTGGGATTCAAAATTTGCTTAGATAACCAAAGCAAACACCAAATCTGAAACTGAAGTTTGGTCCCTATACATTAAGATGCACTTTGCACTGAAAGAGAATTCTAGATTAAAATATGAGAGTTTTTGTTGCATAAAGAATTTGAGAATCAGACAGATGAAAGGGAGTACAGCAAAAAGGATGCAGAAATTTTACATACACAAAATCTCGAAAATGCAAAGGTGGTCTCAAAACTTGAAACCGAGTGCCAAAGGCTTCCAGAAGCAAAGAAAGCACCATGTCCAGCAGATATTATGTATGATATTGCAGGTCAAGGCCCTGTGTATAGAGGAAGTCCCAGTACGTCTTGTTATAGTTCAGTGAGAGTACCTAGGAAGCTAGAATGTCTCAAGTCCGCGTATAAAAAACTAAACTACTGAAGGAGACATTGGCTAGAAGATGTAATGGCCTCCAATTAGAGAGTGAATATGTATGAAAGAGCTCCAAGTAATAATTTATGCAAAGCAGAAGAAATAGTGACCTATAATTAGAGGAGTAAATATGTATGAACGAGCTCTAAGTAGTAATTATGCAAAGCAGAAGATTCTGATCAACTGATGAAAGCTGATCAGGGGCAATCTACGAAACAAGATCTATCTGCAACTCTAGAATCTCATCTTGTGGTGTTCATATCTACAAGTTCTGATGTAGAAACCAATTTAGCTGCCCACAAATCTGATGAAGGTCCCAATGATGCAGATGAGGTAAGCTGTGCACAATCATGAGCATATGCAATGATAGCAGAGTTACCTCACTTTAAGAAGGACAAGGCATCAGTGGGTGAAGGGGGATGTTATTTCAGTGAGGTATAAAGTATTGCTTCTTGTTCTGAACAGAAAAAGCATGATGACAGAAGATCTCTAAGACAAGAAATTGACCTTCAAGGAGACATAAACGAGTGGATATGACCAGCAGCAAAGTAAATGGTATCGTTGCATTAGATGACATCAGTTACAAGAGTTTGTCAGAAGGAAGAAGAAAGAGTCTATCTTTCAAAAATTTGCCCAGAACTTCGATTATTCTCTGAGGAATTATGATAGGATGAAGATGGGACTCACGAGAGATCCAAAGATTTCCAGTGAGAAGACAGGCCAGGCCGCCTCAAAGTCAAGTGCATAAAAAAGGGGAAAAGATTATTATACAAACAGCTTCAATTCCGTAAACTATATCCAACGAAAACTTGTAAAACCTCCATAACCCATCCGTCCGAGACCCTGACCTTAAACCGACGATAAAGATGCACAAGAGATGCGAACCCAAATAAGCAACTAACTACGTAATTGAAGTACTCAGAAACTGCAAGCAAGCTAAATCAAGCAAACTAGTTCAGACTTGCAGAAACATAACGATAGAATGAAGAAGCGTAACTGTACCATTTTGAACTATAAAATTTTCCAAATACTCCCAAAGAAGTCCGGAGTTCGAAACTGTAGAACGCAGACGAAACTAAAGAAGAAATCGAAACGAAAAATGAAAAATAAAACCCGTAAAACCCCTGTGGAATTTCGACGTGAGGAAATCGTGAAGTATTCCCTGCTCCGCCTCGAGCGTTTTGAAACCCCGCTGTGAGAGACAGGCTTTTTAACTACTGCTATTGAAGCTTGTTCTTTAAAACTTTTATTGATCCCTACGATTAAAAGCTTCTCTAGCCCTTTTTAGATCTTGGGGTTACATGACCACGGTTTAGGTATGTCAGAGTCTTCTTCCCTTCCCTCGGATTTAATTTAATAAAACATCATTTTAACCTGATAAAATTTGAAAAAAAATAAATTATATTTATTTTGGATAAAAAAATTATTATTGTTGTAATAATGATGACAAATTTTATGTTTATATCCTATAAATTATGATTTTCAAATTTATTCATTTATTATTTAGAAAATTAGAAATATTTTTATCATAAAAGTATATATAAATAAGGGCAGCACGCTGCATGTACTGCTTCCGAAAATTTTACTTGTGAGTGTTTGCACAACTTATATAAATAATATTCAGACATTTTCTTAATCATTCGAAAAGAATGCAGATTTGTACTTTCCATGATCTTTATAATAATTAAAAAAATAAAAACATCTCAATGTTTTTTATATTTTAAAATATGACTTAAAAATTTAAAAATTACTATAGACAAATTTCTATAAAATTATACTAAAAGATTAGAAAATGTTAATAAATGTAAAATTATTAAAATTGAAAGATTAAAAAAATATTAATAAGTGTAAAATTATTGAAATTAAAAAATTAAAAAAAAAATATTAAGAAATGTAAAATTATTGAAATTTTAATAAGTGTAAAAAAGTTGAGATTTAAAATCTAAATTTTTACTTCATTTGAAAAAACAATACAATATTAGATTTTAACATATATTATAATACAATATTACATTATATTGCATTACATTATATTGCATTACATTATATTAGTTTTTTTTTGTCTTGTTTTTTCTCATTAATTTAAGGTTTTGAAATACGTGAAGGTTGCAATAACACTATCAAGTTATTGACCAATGAAAAGTTAAAAAAAATACTATTTTTGTTTTTTTTTTAAATAATTTTTTTTAATTGTTATGTTGAACATTTAAATTGATATAAATTTTTCAAGTCAACACAAAACTAATATGAAAATCAATGCTAACTCATTGCTATATACTACCTTCGACAGTACAATAATGATTTATGGGTTCAACTCTCTTGATGTCTATATTCTTTAATGAAGTTCTAGAGTTTATTCATTTACCATCCATTAATCATAAAGAAATATAGGAAAAAATTTCCAATTAAACTACCTTATAAATAAATAATACAAATAATTTTAAAAATAAATTAAAGTGCAAAATGCACAAGGCTCTGGTTGTGAATTAAAGTTTATATGCATTTTTTTCTAAATAAAATTTAATAAATTTTGATAAATCAAAAGTTATGGTATCTTCTAATTGTTCATACATATATATATATATATATATATATATATATATATATATATATATATATATATATAG
>ML847976.1:71715-83117 GCA_009831015.1 Picea engelmannii | reverse complement strand
TGCCCACTAAAGATCAAGTTATTTGCTTGGCTGGTGGCTAAAAATAAAATTCTAATGTGGAAAAATCTTCAAAAAAGAGGCTGGGAGGGGCCAGGGATTTGCCATCTCTGCAAAGGTAAGAGGGAATCTGGTAAGCACCTCTTTGTGAATTGTCCTTTCACTGTTTCAGTTTGGGAAAGAGTTAAACTTGCTCTAAATCTCATTAATGGATGGAATGGCCTATCGGTGAACGAGTGCTTTGAAAATTGGGATAAACAAAACCTTGATTTTCCAACTCTGCCAGCCTTTATTTGTTGGTTTATTTGGCTTGATAGAAACAAGTCTATCTTTGATTCAAGGACTCCCTATATTCAAAAGATAGTTTTCCTAACACTTGGAGTTGTGGGCAAATACAGGAAAAAGGAAAAAGATTATCTTCCTAGAATTTCAGCCTTTGAAATCGCAGAAGATAAAGTCATTGGGTGGTTCGACGGGGCAACGCAACAGAATGGTGAACAAAGTGGGGCATGTGGCATGATAAAGGTCAATAATTAAACGGCTTACAAATGGACTTTAAATTGTGGAAAAGGAACAAACAGTAGGGCATAACTCATGGGTGCCTGGGCCTCCCTAATACTGGCTTCTATACTTTCAATTCCAGATTTTCATGTTCTAGGGGACTCTAAAATAGTTATTGATTGGCTTAGTCGGAAAGGAGCTCTATAGTTTGTTACCTTAGAATGTTGGAAGGATAGGATTAAAGAACTTCTCAAATACTTCAGGATCATATCCTTTGCTCATATTTATAGAGAAGAGAATCAAGAGGTGGACAGATTATCAAAACTGGCACTAACAAAACTACCTGGGAGCATAGCTTACAATCAATGGGAAGGTGGTCATGAGGGACACACTCTTTTTTTAAAGATGTTTTAGAAGGCACTAGAGGGACTATTTTATATGTATCCTAGTTAAAAGTTGGTGGTAATAGTAGCTTCAGTATTTAGCTATATGAAAGACATTTTCCTTTTTTATGTTTGTCTTTTTTTGGATCTTTAGGAGAAGATGATCTTATTGTAAGGAATTTGGAAATTCTGTGTAGCTTGTTTTTTGGATTATCCTGAGAAACTCAAGGAACTTTTGATATAATGGATGTTGTGAGAACAAATTATATTTTTATAAATATAATGAGAAATTTCCCGTGGAAAAAAAAAGACACCAAGATGACACCAAGATAACTTGCTAGATAGACTGATGTAATAGTTTAGTGGGGTTACCCATTCTTGGTAACAATGTTAAAAGTTCAAGTTCTCAACAAATATTTAGAATGTAAATTATGTTACAATAGGAATGTAACACTTAAATCACAAAGGCCCTTTCATTAACTTGTCACACTTTTTTTGAATAATTGGAAGTTAGTGTTATCTACAAATTTATATAATAATAATAATAATAATAATCTATTTTTAAGGTCATGACCAAGCCAAACACCAAATTGGTGCATGAGACCCCATACACCCAACGATTTGACTAGTAAAGTCTATTGAGGTATACATACCCTACCCCCCTATGGGTTTGAACTTGTGACCTCTTAGGAGGAAACACAGGTTCTTAACCATTAGGCCCACTAAGATAGTATGATGCAAAAAATAAATTGAACCATATATGACGACCATTATTAACTTATATACCCATCTAAATTTGATTCTTCCCACCAAAATAATGTCTTACTTGCAAATATATAGTGAATGACCAAAGGGAGTTATATTTGAAGCATGAGATTGTCTAACTCAGTATCAAGGGAAAATAAATTATTCTTAAAATCTTATCATATAAGTGTTACACTTTGAAATGAAATGATAAGGATATAAATTTAAATGCAACTACTACTACTACTACAAAAAAGGGTGTAATACCCCAAGGACGAGCCCCAATTATATTTCTGAATTGTAATTATGGTTATAGGCTGGTGAGCCAAATGGTTATAAGCTGAGAGACTTATGTGTTTATTAGGCTCGTGAGCCAGATCCTAAGGCCAATGAGCCTGATTTTGTATATGTAAGTACTCGCATCATTAATAAAATTACATTGTTGCGTGTAGACCAACCACGAAGAATAGTGATGGGGGACTAAGCTTCCACAAGGTTGGGCAAGGGAGGAGGCTAAGTGTTTGAGCTTGGGGGCTAAGCCAGGGGGATTACCTCTAAAGGAATAATATTTTAATATTAATTCCTGAAGGCTAAGGTTGGCATGTTGAGTGTTGTCCTAAATTCCTGGAAAAAGGAACGTATGCTAAGTGGAGTGCATGCAGCTCTAGGAAGACAGGTGTCAACCTGGGCTCATGTAGTTAAAACCCAGGAGTCAAACTGTGTTGAGGGTTCGCTCCCCATTCTTCCATCCTCCGCCTAAACTCGTTGGCCTCGGATGTCGACCTCTGGTTACCAACGCCCAATTGATAAAACTACTCACGGGAAGGAGGTTCACTTGCCATTTCCCATCCGTCGTCTAACCCATTGGGGCCTCTACGTCTGCCCTCTGCATAACCTCGCACATCTGAGAAACCAGTCGGGGAGGGAAAAGACGACATGTGTGTCCTGTGAAACTAGGTTTATCCACACTACAAATCTGAGTTCGTGCCTTAACCGTTTAGGGTTGTTGCCTTGTGTTCACCTGAGCCGTGTTGTGTCTTAGCGTTAGGTTATTGCCATTTTCGGTGTCCATAATTGTTCCTGTTGCTGCTGTCACCTATATGCTAGCCGAATGTTGTTGCAGTATTTCTTAGGAGTTGAATTGAAGAAGCAGGTTGTCAGGCCTGTGAGAAACTCTCCTATGAGAGAGAGTTTGTTGGGAAGTGAGTTCTCCTGGAAGGGAGTCCCGTATCAACTACAATACTTTGAGACTTCTGGTCCAGCCTATTGCTGAAGCCCAAGGTAAGGGAGGTGTACTGACCGATGGACTTGTAGTAGTGAAGGTGTACTCTCTTGGGGTGGAGAAGGTGTGTGGGGAATGAGGGTCTGTGACCTGTGGGCGTAAGTGGCTCCTGGGATAAAATATCCTTCCTGTTGTTTTGTGCAACTTCCTTGTTGTCCTTGCTAAGCCTAGAATTCCCTTGCCCGATGGAGTTTAGTCCCAACTCGGGGGTGACCTACTGTTGAGAGTGATGAGAAGTGCAGTCTAAGGCTAGGAGGTTTGTGGAAGGTCTGCACGCAGTTGGTGGATTTACTCCAACTAAAATATAAGTATCATTTTTGTGCTTAATTATGTATTTTATGCATGTTTGGGGTTACTTGAAATGTATCATGTGTTCCGTTGCATGTGGATTTACTGTTAATATCAATTGCATTTGTATGGTAGTAGTAATTCTGTGTTAAGTGTTTTAATTCGATTAAAATGCATGTTATATGTGTGTGTGTGTGTGTGTGTGTGTAAGATTTCGCGTGGTGGAGTTACCCGGCCTGTGGATGGCCAGGTTGTTTGGGTAGTGTTATCTAAGCTAGTTTGTTTGTAGGAGTCAAGGTATGTTCTGCAGTAGTGTTTCCCGGCAGTGGTGTTGTTGGCCGGGAACGTTACAATTTGGTATTAGAGCAATGGTTTCAATATTGAGCCTGGATGGGCTGGATAAGTGGTCATTGGACCCAAGGTTTCAAGTGGAAATTGTGTTAAGAGGAACCAATTTTGGACCTCAGAAACATTCCTGAGTGCCAAGAGGTTTCATTGGCCATGTTTCGAAGCTTAGGAGGAGTAGCGGTATCGTAAAACCACGACATAAGTGGTATTGGACCGCCGAGTAATGTGAACCGTAGGATCTATTCAGAAGGAAAGGAAAACCTTTACGACCATTAGATATGGAGAAAGCGCGGAAGGGTTAACCTGGAAGCCCTTCGGACTTCGCGACGTCGGTGAAGCTTGATGCAAAGATAAGAGAAAGGCCAAAACCCGAAACTCTGAAGTCCTGGAAGAGATCTACATCGTATATTTGAGAGGAGAATCTCGACCGTTAGATCTCGGAGAAGTCGTGCATGGGTTAGTCGCGAGAATCATTCGTAATTCACAAATAGAAAGATTTGAAGAGAAGAGAGGTGAAAACCTCTGAACCAAGGAATCACGAAGTGGATCTTGACCGTCAGTTGCAGGAGAGATAAGGACCGTCGATTATATAGGGAGAGTCCGAAAATTCGGCTATCGGGAGAAGTGGGATGCGCCTACGCACAAACTTTCGAAGCCCGAAGTTTCAAAGAGAAAGGGTAGACGTGGTGGGGCCGGACGACGTCTCCAGGGATGACATGGACCTTCCCAGACATGCCACGTGCCACCACTTGAGTTGGTGACATCTGTACTAGGTGGACCCAGAGGGTAAAGAAGTCTGGAAGTTCAAAAGTCGGAGATTGGAAGGAAGCAAACGTGAAGGATTTCGAAACCCGAGGTTCCGAAGCTCCGAGTTCCCAAAACTCCAAAGCTCTGAAGTCCTGAAGCTCCGATGACAGAATTTGCACAGTGGGTATCGATCGTTGAATGTTGAGTGGTCGTGGATCGTTGATCCTCCCTGCTTCACGAGTTCGTTAGTTCGGAACTCATAAAGTTGTTGTGATGTGCTTTGAAGACTTCTGAAGCCATAAGCCGAAGTCCCGAGTATGCACCTTTTTACCTAGCGCTTGGTCACGACCCATGATCACGTGGGTCGGAGACTGAGAGAAAGGGGCTAGTGCTCGGAAATTATAGCAGAGCAGAGCTCGGAAGAAAAAAAAATTTGCGGGGATTCTTGATTGAACGAGAATCACAGAGAAAGAAAACTAAACGTTTTCTTGAATCATAGTGGTTTATGAATGCCATGAAATTTGTTAAGGATTTATGGCCTGACAAATATCTGTTGACTGCACATTGTGTTTGCAAAGTCAACGAGTGTCAGAACCGAACCGAATTTCCACTGAGCGCAGAGAAATGGAGGAACATAATTCTTCTAGTTCAAAGAATGAAACAAAAGGAATGGATGTCCAATTGGGAGTCGAAGGATTGAACTCCAATGGACATGGAGAAGAGATAGACAAGGAAGGGTGCATGATGAAAATGATTGAAAGATTGCAAAAAGATGTCCAGACTCACTGAGCAGATAACACAAAGCTCATGAAAGCCAGGGAACAACAGGGAGAATTCAACCTAAAGTTGATACAGAGCCTGGAAATAATCGAAAAGAAGTTGGAAAAGGAGAGTGACTCAAGAAAAACAGGGAGTCACAAGACCCCTTAGAAGAAAAAAAGATCAACAAGCGTTGGGAGGCATCACTGTCACTCCCCGGAACGTTCCAATAAGGGAGCACACAGTAGTTCAAGCCCATCTCCTACCAGAAAACACATGAGGTCTGGAGTGGATGAAATGAAGGGTGAAATGAACAAGATTAAACCTCCTACTTTCGACAGAGAACACAAGAAAGATGAGGATGATGAGACATGGCTGCTAGGCATGGTGAAATATTTCAAACTATAGAACTATTCTTCTCATGCAGAGGGAAGAATTGCCATTTACCATCTTAAAGGAAAGGCATCCATATGGTGGGAGCAGCTTGTGCAAGTACAACATGTCAGAGAGAATAATGTTACTTGGAGGGAGTTCAAGAGACAGTTTGAAAAGAAGTACTTAACTAAGAGGTATTATGACAAGAAAATGAAAGAGTTCTTCGAACTCAAGCTGGGTAGCATGTCCATTGATGAATATGAACAAAGATTTTTAGAGTTGTTGAAGTATGTCCCCTTCATCAAGGATGAGACTGTCAAAATTCAAAGGTATCTGAGTGGACTGCCATCTTCCATTAGCGACAAGATCCAGTATGATGACCCTAAGACTATGGAAGAAATGATAAGGAGAGCAAAATGCTTGTATGATCAACAAAAAGAAAAGCCTACTTTCCAAAAAGCTTGGGAAGAGAAGAAGAAGTTTAAGAGGGAGCAGAGGAAAAAGGGAAACAAACCACCATTTTTAGGAATAGCCCTCAAGGACAGCTAGGTTTTAGAGAGCCCAGTAAGGATGAAGTAGGTGGGCAAATGCCAAGACAACCACCTATGGAATGTTGGGGTTGTAAAGGAAATCATAGGTACAGAGATTGCCACCACATAAATGACAAAGTAAGAGTTGTCCACAATGTTCAACAGGCAGAAACAGTGGAGGACATGGGCAGTAGAATTTTGAGGATCTACGCAGCTCTAGACAACAAGCAAGCATAATATCAGTCGCATATGATTGAAGTGGAAGGTATGATCAACAACCATGCCTTCACTATTTTAATTGATTCAGGGGCTAGCCATAGTTATATAGATCCTAGAGTGGTGGAAAGTTTGCAGTTGTCGAGAAGCAAACATGAAAAATCTTGGTTAGTGCAGCTGGCTACAATAACCAAGAGAAAGGTTATGGAGTTGGTTAAGTCATGTCCAGTGGACATGAATGGACTGAGCACAAGGGTTGAATTGAATGTTTTACCTTTAGGTTCTTATGACTGTCTAATTGGGATGGATTGGTTGGACCAGCACCATGCCATCTTAGACTGTCATAATAAGACATTCACTTGCCTGGATGAGGAAGGGAATCAGAGAACAGTCCAAGGAATTCCCAGAGCAATTGTTGTCAGAGAAATCTCAACAATGCAACTGAAGAAGTGCTACATAAAAGGCTGTCAATTATTTGCAGCCCATGTGGAGGAAGCATCTAAGGATGAGGTCTCAAATATTGAAGACCATGTAGTATTAAAAGATTTCGAAGATGTATTCCAGGAGGTACTGGGATTACCCCCGAAAAGAGATATTGACTTCTCGGTAAACCTGATGCCTGGAGCATCTCTAGTGTCAAAAAATCCTTATAGAATGAGTACACTAGAGCTAAGAGAACTGCAATTGCAGCTTAAAGAGCTTATGAAGAAGGGGTATATACGCCCAAGCGTGTCACCTTGGGGAGCCCCGATCCTGTTCGTGAAGAAGAAGGATGGGACATTGAGATTGTGCATCGATTCCAGATAGTTGAGCAAAGTGATTGTAAAGAACAAGTATCATCTTCCAAGGATCAATGACCTCTTTGATCAGTTGAAGAATGCCAAGATATTTTCAAAAATAGATCTCAGGTCAAGATATCACTAGGTAAGGATAAGGGATGAAGACATCAACAAGACCACCTTCAGGACAAGGTACGGTC
The DNA here is from genome assembly GCA_009831015.1 of Picea engelmannii. Lineage (NCBI taxonomy): Eukaryota > Viridiplantae > Streptophyta > Pinopsida > Pinales > Pinaceae > Picea > Picea engelmannii. The sequence goes on along the minus strand of ML847976.1, from coordinate 75,968 downwards.
ATTGTGAATTCACAATGGTACCGTTTGGGTTGTCAAATGCACCCGCTGTTTTTATGTGCCTAATGAATGGTGTATCCAGGGGATATCTAGACAAGTTTGTCATAGTCTTTTTGGATGACATCTTGGTGTATTCCAAGTTGGAGGAAGAGCATGAACAACATCTGAGGATGGTGTTGCAAGTGCTAAGAGAGCACCAACTGTATGCCAAGTTGAGCAAGTGCTCGTTTTATAAAAAACACATCCATTACTTGGGGCATATCATTTCAAAGGATGGGATAGCCGTGGACCCTGAGAAGATAGAAGCCATCAGAGATTGGTCAGTGCCGAAGAATGTGTCAGAAGTCAGATCCTTTATGGGTCTGGCTGGCTATTACAAAAGGTTCATTGCAGGTTTTTCGAGAATAGCTCAGCCCATCACTTCCTTGCAAAGGAAGGAGAAGAAATTTCAATGGAAAGAGGAATGTGAGAAAAGCTTCCAGCGATTGAAGCAGTTGTTAACCAGTGCTCCAATCCCGAGGATTGCAGATCCGAATGAAGACTTTCTAGTGTGTACAGATGCATGCAAAGAAGGACTAGGAGGAGTCCTCAGTCATAATGGATTCATAATTTGTTATGGATCCAGAAAGTTGAAAGAGCACGAAAGGAACTATGCAACTCATGATTTGGAGTTAGCAACCATAGTACACGCTCTAAAGAAATGGAGGCATTACCTCATGGGAAGGAGGTTCGAATTGAGGACAGACCATAACGGTCTGAAGTATTTGTTTGATCAACCAACTTTGAATGCTAGACAAAGTATGTGGTTGGAGTTTCTTTGTGAGTATGACTTTGATATCAAGCATATCAAAGGAAAGGAAAACAAAGTGGTTGATGCACTCAACAGGAGAGTGCATGAATTGCATGCTATAGCCGTTAGGATGTACTAAACTGATATTAAAGGCATAATTTCAGAGGTTGCAAATGCATATTTGCAGTACAGGGATTTGGTAGCAAAGCTACAACAAGGTGAGATGCCTTAGAAAGTGGAAAATTATAAATTAGAAGCCGATGGAACACTTTTGTACAAGAACATAATTTATGTACCTGATGTCCATGACTTGAATCTTATGATTTTGAATGAAATGCATAAGGTGCCTTATGCAGGGCACCTTGGATATCAGAAAACTACAACAACAGTCAAGAGCCATTACTTTTGGCCAGGTATGAAGAAAGAAATTGCAAAATACATCGCCAGATGTATGGAATGCCAGAAGGTTAAAGCTGAGCATAGGCACCCAACAGTGTTGCTACAACCTTTACCCATTCTTGAGTGGAAGTGGGAGGTAGTAACAATGGATTTCATCATAGGATTGCCTAGAACCGACAAGCAACATGATTCAATCATGGTGGTAGTGGATAAACTTACAAAAGCTCCCCATTTCATTCCATTAAAGACTACTCACAAGGCAATTAATGTTGCTGATATCTATATGAGGGAAGTAACAAGATTGCACGATATTCCCAAGACAATTGTGTCTGATAGAGACCCAAAGTTCACTTCAAAGTTTTGTAAGGGGTTATTCAAAGGGTTCAGAACAAATCTGAACTTAAGCACTGCTTATCATCCTGAGTCTGATAGACAAACAGAGAGGGTAAACCAAGTGATATAAGATATGCTAAGGATGTATGTGATGGACAAACCATCTAAATGGGAAGACTAACTACACTTGGTAGAATTCGCCTACAACAATGGGTATCAAACATCATTGAAGATGAGCCCATTTGAATCACTTTATGGCAAAAAGTGCAACACCCTAGTAAGCTAAGATAACCTAGCTGATAGGGCAGTAGTTGGGCCAGATTTGCTCAGGGAAATGGAAGAACAAATGTTGAGGATTAAGAAGAATTTGAAAACTGCCCAAGACAAGCTGAAAAGTTATGCTAATAAGAACAAAACACATAGGGAGTTTAAAGTTGGCAATCATGTTTTCCTGAAAGTGAAAGCCAATAGAAGTTCCCTGAAGCTGGGAAACTGTTCCAAGTTGGCAGCCAGATATTGTGGGCCATTTGAAATCCTAGAAAGGATTGGACCAATTGCATATATGCTTGCATTGCCTGCATCCATGACTGTGCATAATGTGTTTCATGTTTCATTGCTTAAGAAATATATACCTGATGCTAATCATGTAATTGATTGGAATGTGATTTAGGTGGAGCAAGAAGGCGTCTTGCAAGTGCATCCGGGACGTATACTGGACCGGAAAAGTAAGCAGCTCCCGAATCTATTCATAGGGCTTGTAAAAGTGCAGTGGACCTGGTATGGTCCTGAGGATGCGACATGGGAGCATGAAGATGCTATGCGAACAGAGTACCTGTATCTTTTTGAAGATTTTGAAAATCTTGTTGATGTTGTGTAAAGAAGTTGCACCGAGGTCAGTGAAAAAATAAGGGGAGGGGATTGTAATACCCTAAGGACAAGCCCCAATTATATTGTTGAATTGTAATTATGGTTATAGGCTGGTGAGACGAATGGCTATAAGCTGAGAGACTTATGTGTTTATTAGGTCGGTGAGCCAGATGCTAAGGCCAATGAGCCAGACGTTAAGGCCAATGAGCCTGATTTTGTATATGTAAGTACTCGCATCATTAATAAAATTACACTGTTGCGTGTAGACCAACCACGAAGAAGAGTGATGGGGGACTAAGGTTCCACAAGGTTGGGCAAGGGAGTAGGCTAAGTGTTTGAGCCTAGGGGCTAAGCTAGGGGGCTTACCTCTAAAGGAACAATATTTTGTTATCAATTCCAGAAGGCTAAGGTTGGCTTGTTGAGTGTTGTCCTAAGTTCCTGGAAAAAGGAATGTATGCTAAGTGGAGTGCATGTAGCTCCAGGAAGACAGGTGTCGACTTGGGCTTATGCAGTTAAAACCCAGAGTCAAACCGCGTTGGGGGTTCGCTCCCCATTCTTCCATCCTCCTCCTAAAATCGTTGGCCTCAGACGTCGACCTTTGGTTACCTACGCACAGTTGAGAAAACCGCTCACGAGAAGGAGGTTCGCTTGCCATTTCCCATCCGTCATCTAACCCGTTGGGGCCTTTGCGTCTGCCCTCTACATAACCTTGCACATCTGAGAAACCGGTCGGGGAGGGAAAAGTCGACCTGTGTGTCCTGTGAACCCAGGTTTATCCACACTACAAATCTAAGTTTGTGCCTTAACCGTTTGGGGTTGCTGCCTTGTGTTTGCCTGAGCCGTGTTGTGTCTTAGCATTAGGATGTTGCCATTTTCGGTGTCCATAACTGTTCCTATTGCTATTGTCACTCGTATGATAGCCGAATGTTGTTGCAGTATTGCTTAGGAGCTGAATTGAAGAAGCAGGTTGTCAGGCCTGTGAGCAACTCTCCCAGGAGAAAGAGTTTGCTGGGGAGTGAGTTCTCCTGGAAGGGAGTCCCGTAGCAGCTACAATACTCTGAGACTTCTGGTCCAACCTGTTGCTGAAGCCCAAGGTAAAAGAGGTGTATTGGTCGATGGACTTGTAGTAGTGAAGGTGTACTCTTCTGGGGTGGAGCAGGCATGTGGGGAATGAGGGTCTATGAGCTGTGGGCATAAGTGGCTCCTGGGATAAAGGATCCTTCCTGTTGTTTTGTAAAACTTCCTTGTTGTCTTTGCCAAGCCTAGAATTCCCTTGCTTGGTGGAGTTTAGTCTCAACTCGGGGGTGACCTACTGCTGAGATTGATGAGCAGCACAATCTAAGGCTGGGAGGTTCGTGGAAGGTCTGCACTGAGATGGTGGATTTACTCCAACTAAAAGATAAGTATCATTTTTGTGCTTAATTATGTATTTTATGCATGTTTGGGTTACTTGAAATGTATCATGTGTTCCGTTGCATGTGGACTTACTGTTAATCTCAATTGCATCTGTATGGTAGCAATAATTTTGTGTTAAGTGTTTTAATTCGATTAAAATGCATGTTATATGTGTGTGTGTGAGAGAGAGAGAGATTTCGCGTGGTGGCGTTACCCGGTCTGTGGATGGCTAGGTTGTTTGGGTAGCGTTATCTAAGCTAGTTTGTAGAAGTCAAGGTATGTTCTGCAGTAGCATTGCCCGACAATGGTGTTGTTGACCAGGGACGTTACAAAGAGTGTTTTGACTTGTAATAATATTGTATTATTTTTAGCTTATTATATTGTTTATAAGTATTAAAAAATAAATAAGCTTGTCAAGTGTGAGTTAGATCATGTTTTTTATACTTATATTTTAAAATTATATATATATATA
>ML847976.1:34251-65844 GCA_009831015.1 Picea engelmannii | reverse complement strand
ACATTTGGTGATTGTGGTGCTTGACATACATGAAGTATATTATTTCATTATTTCATATGTCGCATGTACTTGCCATAAAAGTGGTGATCATTCGTTGAATCAGATAATGAATCATGATGCTCTAAATTTGTGCCTTTTGTCTTGTTTCACCTTAGTGGATCATAGTCATTTTCTAGATAAGTGTTGTCACACTTGGGTTGAGTCGTACTATTAGGGGGATTTGAAAGGTGTAGTGTGTCCATATCCCAATCCATAATTAACACTCTCCATCCTTCTCGATTTCAATTATCCCGCTCATGGGTTGGTTATCATATGTCACAAAAAAGGTCCATGCTTCATAGTTCCATGAGAAGAGCCTCACTCTAAAAGAGCTATAAGCTCGAGGTGAAGAAAAAATTAATAATAAAAAAAAGGTCAAAGAACCAAAGCACGAGCAATGCCCATCGTTACACCCTTCCTATGAAGCCATTACCCCAAGTCCTATGCAATAAAATGCATATCTAAAAAAATGAATTAATGAAATAAAATAAAATTGAAAGACCAAAAAAGGTGAAACAAAGAAAAAAGGAAAATAAGGGGTAGTAAGACATAGTGTCGAGGAAAGGGTAACTCAATGCATAAATGCTCCCTCATATTTCAAAGGCACTAATGTGGATGAACATTTTAAACAACCTCACGTGACTATGCAATGCAACTCATGAAGTTACTTTCCAAACCATACCATCTATCACTACACATTCTCCTTGATTGGTTTTCTTGGGAACTACTTCTCTCATTGGGTGTTGACACGTGTAATAGGGGTTAATGAACCCCCCATCATACCTAAGCTTGGAAAATTGTATGAATTCTATGAGGTATTGTGAAGTTAGAAGATGATACTTGATGTTTCTCTACCTAATGGCATTTACAATTGACATGGATTACTTTTGTTGAAAAACTCTATTCCGAGCACCTAGATAAATTATTTCCTAGTGATTTCCTTGCTGAAAATTAAGTTACAACTCATTGAATAAAATATATTGGCTGGAAAAAACAACGGAAGCAATATCGAAACCAAACTTCACACATGCACATAGAAATTATACCCTTCAAATCAACTTTTCATTAAATAATGACTCCAAGCTTACAAGGGTTCCCTTACTAGGAAAATGGCCCACCGAGGAAAAATACAAATTATAGTAAACCTGGAAACTCTGGTCCTCAAAAGAAGAAATCCTCTGCCCAGATATGCCTGCTAAGACACTCATATTTGCACTAGATCTGTCTGTTGGTACCTTAGATCTCCTAGATTTTCCTGTTGGCACCTCATATCTACTAAATATGTACGATGGTACTTTAGATCTACACTAGATCTATCCACTCGTACCTCGTATATGCTAGATCTATTCGTTGGTACCTCAGATATGCTAGATCTGTCTGATGATACCTCAGATCTACTAGATCTGCTTATTGATACCTCAGATCTGGACTAGATCTGTCCACTGGTATCTCAGATCTACTAGATCTACCTGTTGTTACCTTAGATATTCTAGATTTACCTTTTGATACCTCATATATGCACTAGATCTATCCACTGGTACCTCAGATCTGCACTAGATCTGTCTGTTGGTACCTTAGATATGCTAGATTTGTCCACTAGTACCTTAGATTTGAACTACATCTGTCTGCTAGTACCTCATATCTGCACTAGATCTGTTCGTTGGCACCTCATATCTGCTAGATTTGTCCGCTGGTACCTGTTGCTGTTGTTGGGATACCAAGAAATTTGTCCTTTGATTTCTAGTTGATGGGTTTTCTCCTCTTGTTGCACCTTCCTCCTTTGGATTTGATCTCTAGAAGATAATCCTTCTTCATCTATTTGAGATCCCCTTGAATCACATTCCTTCATGACTAAAGCACTTAAGAAAAATTCCTTCTTTGCTCCTAAGTGGATGACTCAAGCACATGGGAAAAACTCCTTCTTTACTCCTATGTTCTCTATTGTGTCTTTCTCCTTCACCTAGCCTTGCTTTTATAATCTTGAGTTATGACTGAATCAAACATAACCCTAATCTCCAAAGTGATTGATGGTTGATATTAAATCTCAACTCACTTGAGATCAATGGCTAAGATTCATGTAATTCATTAATGCTAATAATTTAACATTCCATTCAATTAAACTCACTTTAATTATAAAGGCAATACTTTAATAATTGCTTTAATTAAAGTAAATTACTAAGGTTGAAGGCTTCAGACAACTTCCACACGTTTAGACACTTATACCTATGTGGAAATACTTGTCCAATGCTACAAACATCAACAATCCCTCTTAGTGAAGAATGTACTTCTCCAAGAGGCACCTAGAACTGGCTATCCCTCTGGTCTTGACACAATGTGCCACACATCATTCTGCCCCATGGAAACCCACAAAACTTTCTAGTCTATTGCTTCCTGAACACTGGAAGACTCATAATCAATGATGTTACTCATTAGTGCCATATAGTTCAAAAAATTTCTCGGAGGCATGCTCCCAGTGATAGTGCTCCTAGGAGCCTCAACATGCTCTTGAGCATCCTTCAATGTCTGCATAAACCACATGGGTCTCCTAACAGAGCTAGAAGGGGCCAACTCCTCCTCCCCACCTGAAGGTTGACTCCTTGAACTGGAAGCCTCTGAATGTTGTTCTCCCTTCATAACCTCCTACTCCTCGTCCTCCGTCACTGGTACATATAACACATCCTGGGATTCCAATGAACCACTTGACTCAAGCTATAACAAAATAGTTCCCTCACCCTTCACTACATACTTGACATCATCACCAAGTTCCACATGGATCCTTGAGACCTTCTCTGTCAACCTATTGAATAGCTCCCATGCTTCATCCAATAGGTCCTTGTTCCTTGTCCTTCAGGCACGGTAAAATAAAGAATTTGTGCTTAGTCCTTCAAGCACCCACAAAACCATGAATACTGGGGTTTGAAATTTGTTGGTTTATAGATCTACAAAGATCTCCTTGCAGATATGACATATATGCTGCAAAGTGCTATGGATTTGTGTTTAGTCCTTTAAACACCCACTACTACAAATCAGTTCTAATAGATTTGTTGTCATAAATTGTTGTATAACCTGAAATTGGTCACCCTCTTAGAGTGAAAGCTCTGATACCATGTTGAAAAACTCTATTCCAAACACATAGATAAATTATTTCCCAGCGATTTCCTTGCTGAAAATTAAGTTACAACTCACTGAATAAAATAAGCTGGATGGGAAAAACAACGGAAGCAATTTGGAAACCAAACTGCACACAGGCACAAAGAAATTCTTCCCTTCAAATCAAATTTTCATTAAATAATGACTCCAAGCTTATAAGGGGTCCTTTACTAGGAAAATGGCAGACTAAGGAAAAATACAAATTACAACAAACCTGACAACTCTGGTCCTCAGCTGAAGAAACCCTCTGCCTAATCTGCCAAGACCCCCCTGCTAGACACTTAGATCTGCACTATATTTGTCCACTAGTACCTCGTATCTACTAGATCTGCCTGCTGGTACCTCAGATCTTCTAGATCTACCCGTTGGTACCTTAAATCTTCTAGATCTACCCATTGGTACCTCAGATCTGCACTAGATATGTTCGTTGGTACCTCAAATATGCTAGATCTTTCCTCTGGTACCTCAAATATGCTAGACTTTTCCACTGGTACCTCAGATCTACTAGATATGCCTACAGATACCTTAGATCTGCACTAGATCTGTCCACTAGTACCTCATATATATTAGATCTACCTACTGGTACCTCATATCTTCTATATCTACCTATTGATAACTCAAATATGCACTAGATCTATCCATTGGTACCTTCGATCTGCACTAGATCTATCCATTGGTACCTCATATATGCTAGATCTTTCTGTTGGTACCTCAAATTTGCTAGATTTGTTCGTTGATACCTCATATATGCACTAGATCTGTTCGTTGGTATCTAAGATCTGTTAGATCTATCCATTGGTACCTTCGATTTGCACTAGATTTGTCTGCTGGTACCTCATATCTGAGTTATGACCAAATCAAACATAACCCTAAACTCCAAAGTGATTGATGGTTGAGATTAGATCTCAACTAACTTGAGATTGATGACAAAGATTCATTAATTCACTCACGATAATAACTTTAGCATTTCATTAAATTAAACTCACTTTAATTATAAAAACACTTTACTTTAATAATTCCTTTATTTAAAGTAAATTACTAAGGTTGAATGATTTGGATGACTTCCACATGTCTAGACACTTAGACCTGTGCGGAAGTACCTGTCTAATGCTACAAACATCAAAAACTTTTATGTTGCATTGGATTTGTGCACATGCCTTGGGATCAATGACTTATTTGGGTCCCTTGAGGTTTGCTTTGGATGTTGTACCTTACATAGATCATTGAGATGGCTTGCATAGAACATTGTGCTTATTGGAGGATGTTGAGGAGGCCATTGCATGCCTTGAGGAGATTTCAACACATATTTTGAGGGTGGCTAGCTTCAAGAGCAGTTATATTTTGATAGAATGTCGAGAATTCCACTAGATCAATGCCATTATATGAAAAATGGTCACAATATTTCTGAAAGGTGGTCATAATAAATATTTGGGCAAAAACTGACATAATTATGGTGATTTTAAAACATGTCGTGAGAAGATCATTGCTTATCTTTTACCACTCACGGGACACCTTTGGAGAAGGCCATTGAGGATTTTGAGGAGGTCATCTCACATGTTGAGGAGGACAACCTTGCACTTGAGGATATTTTACTTAATTTAGGGAAAATCTTTGTGGTCTTTTGACTCATTCTCTCATGTATAATGTATATTAATGTATAGGTGGCATAACTACCTCATGGTTTATGTATTTTTGACCATATCTCTAGGTTTGGTAAAGAGATAATGGTATTTAATATTCTTTTAGGCTAAAAGCTAGGAGACTATTATTTTTATAAAGAGAGGGTTGATATATCTCATATAAATAGAGAAATACCTCTCATTTGTAACTCATTGCTAGAACTTGTGGAGAACACTACTTCTCTGCTATTACTTCTATATTTTTGCTATGGATGCACAACTAGAGAGCCTTCTCGAGGATGATGTCTTGTGGACGATTTACAATTTCATGGATATTCTTAGATCAAAGGTTTTTTGGCTGAATCGATTTATTGAGTAAGTGATCTCTATTAGTCTTTATGATTTTTGTTTATGAATGTTTGTAAGTGTAGTTGTGCTTCTCTAGTGTTGGTGGTGGACTCTCTTTCTATTTTCTTGAACAAGTCCCTTCTTCAAAACTTTTGGAAGATTACTAGTGGAGTATCTTCCCCTTGAATTATCTTGAAGATTGTAAGGCACTAGGAAGATTTTTTAGGGTTTGTAGTGGACAAACCTAACTATCACCCTAGTTTCACTTGCACTTTCTCAAGAGAAGCCTTTGTTGATCCCATATGCCCTCCATAAATAAATAAGCACTAGTCTTTTTCATATCTAGTCAATCTTAAACTCAAAATTCCAAATTTTACTTTTGTTTTAGGTAAATTTAGGGTTTAAACAACCAATACTTATTTTTCAACCATCAAAACCCTGGACGTCTAGGGTTTCTTTTGCATTTTTGACCCAAAAATCATTTTAATTGGAAGCTTGCCCTAGTTGGTTTGTATTACATCCATTTTAGGGTTGGACGTCTTGGTCCTTTTTGGTTGTTATATGCTTTTAAATTTTTAGAAGTTGGCAAGTTAAATAAACCCTAGTTTTATTGCTTGTTTTAGCCCTAAAAATCACTTGTTTATAACCTGTTTAAGTGGCTAAAACCTATTGTTGTTATAACCTATTTACTACTCTAATTTATTATCTTTTATGCAAGTTTTATGATAGCCTTTAGTAATTCTCAAATTTGGACGGTTTTGGCATAATTTTTCATTGAATAATCACTTAGTAATCCTTATAAAGCAATCCTAAAGTGAGCAAACCCTAAATTTGAAATTTACTTTGAGTAACCACCTAATCTATAGCACATATATCATAATCCATTGGTGGCAATTTGGGTAGTAACACAGGTAACCTTAGACTTGACTTTTTCTTTCGTTAGGAATCCTAAGTGCTACTAGGGAAGCCTCCCTTGTGTTGGAGTTGTCCTTCAATAAAATGGGGGAAGTACTTGTCTAGGTGACAATGACAATACTTCCATGTTCCATTCATCCTTGTACCTTGTAAAGGATTTTCAATGAGGTGCAATATTGTGTGATAACATCTCGACACTATTGTTGGGGATAAATGAGTCATTTTGCTTGGTTATCCAAAGTCCATGCTTCAACCCATTTGTACAAGTAGAAACCAAAACCTTGTCTAAGTTTACTCATATGGTGACTCCATTGGAGGGACAAAGTCCTTGTTCCTTGCATATTTTTGAAGACGCTATGGTTGTAGGGTGGTATTGAAGATTCACCTTGGTGACTCCACACATTTTTGGTATGATGTGTCATCTTATTTTCATAAAATTACAATGATGGAATTATGACACCTTGGGAATTTCATGAATTGTATCCTACTATTGATCTTGAGAAAATTCCTAGGTATGCAAATAACTATTCTCCAAAGTGGTTAAAGCACATTCCAAAGTTTGATGGTGATGTTCCTTTTTCTACTCAACATGTCACATCATTCTTGAAATTTGGTTAAAATATCAATGTAATACATGAGGACATTCTAATAAGACTATTTGTATATTCCTTGGAAGGAAATACATAGAGTTGGATCAAGTATTGTAGTGGCCCAATGAACATATCTTCTTTTGCAGGTTTGATCCTTCTCTTCCTCAAATGTTGGGACCTATATTATGATGAAGAAAAGTATGAAGAGATTCTTTAATATTTTGTTTCCGCCATACATGGAAATAAAGAAGCACTTCATGATCTTGTGGAGAATCAAGCACATAAAGAGCACGTGGAAGATGAATATTTTCATGTTCCCATGTTAGAGCAAGAGCCACCTCAAGACTCTATTGAAGAACAATCACATGAAAAACACATGGACAAAGAAGAACACGAGCAACCTCACGAGTCCATTGAAGATGATCACATTAGTGAAGGCCTAGATGGTGAGAACATCCAAACTTTAATATATCCTCCGCATGAAGAAAAGGGTTTGGTAACTTGTACTCTTTCTAGGTTTTTGAGTTTTATGATGCATCCTTTGATTATTTGAAAAATAAAAGTTTTGTAGAGAAACCCTTGGATTTGGTCAACTTCTCATTTGAAGAAGAACATGATGGCCATGAGATTGAAAATGTTGATGATCTTCTATATATTGAAAGACATAAATGGGATATAAGTTGTTTTCAATTTGGTGGGATCCTATTTATGATACTAATGATGATTCTAGAGTCAAGGTTGCAAAATTATTGCCTTTGGAGAAACCATATTTAGCAAATGCATTTTCAAAAATTACATGATAAATTTCCACCCATGTTTTCTTATGGATAACATAGAATTTTTTTAGAATGGAGAACGTGTTGTTGATGTTGAAAATGTAGAATTTTATTTGGGGAACTTACAACCATGTTTGATAAAGGATGATGGTATTCTATCCTATTCTATTGGGCATGTGTATGGCAATCAATGCTTAGAATTTTTCTAGCAGATTGTCTCATAGATAGGTGTTACACATTATTTTGGTCATCATAGTGATCCATTGACAACATGTGTTCATGTTCCCAAAAAGAGCCTTTCTCCATGAGGAAAGTGTCTGGCTTTCTCTTCCAAAAAACCCTATTAAGGAAGGTCGTCGCAGGCTGCACCATAAGCAGGGTGCGACGATGCCTGGTCGTTGCACTCTGCCCTAAAACTGGTTCGCGACGTCTCTGCAGGTTGCTTTATAGCTGGGGTGCGACGATGTCAAAAGGATAAGAAAAGTTCGACCTTCACGGAAGTTCTAGAAGGTGAGGTGGCATCCGTATGGTTGGGATCCTACTCGCGTCTCTGATTTGGTGGGATCATCCTAATCTCTTTAACCATCTCTCTTTACCCTATATAAAGAGGGATTTCTCATGGAAAAGGATAAGGTTTATTTTAAGGTTAATGAATGCTGAATTGGCTAAGATTGTATGGAGAATTCGGCGTTGGATCATTCTTGAGAGCCTCATTTCAATTCATCAAGTCATTGTGGATCTTCTTCATTCAAGATTGGAGCAAGTGTGTGTGTTGGAACAAAGGGTCATCGGAAGGGGACCTTGCAACATTAGGGCTTTGGTTGTAATCTTCACTTTCATTATTACATAATACAGTGATATGCTTCTTTCCCATAAAATTCATCTCGTTTTATTGTATGCTTCCTTGATCACATACATAGGTTCTCGTTGAATGAATTATTGCTTTCACTTTGGTTGGCTTGTGTTCCCTTGCAGATCCAATATCACAGGAGCACCGGAGTGGAGCTAGGACAACAACGACAAGAGGAAGTGATATTTAAATGGTATGTTGCCCATCTCTTGCTAGATAGTAAACTCAATGATTAGAGCTTAGGGAAAGCGTCATGTTCTGTTATGTTTTGTTCTAGATCAAGGTGGATGTAGGGAGATCTGTTTATGTCTGCATTTGCCGATAAGTCCCATAACAAAATTGGCGACCATACTAGGGATGCGACCTCCTTTTGATTTTTTGCTTCCTAATTTCCTTTAGCCTACCTTCCTCTGATAATTTTTATTCTTTGAGTATGTGGGTGATCCATTTCGACTCCCTGGGTTTAGAAGTTCCTTTGTATTTTTTTCCTTTCTTCCAAATTTTTCAAATTTACAGAGATCATCGCACTGTACCTTACTGACAGCCTGCGACGACCCTGAGATGTCGCCCTCTGCTTAGCCAATCCAGTGTGACGACGTCACACTCTACTTCGCTAGTGGCTTGCGACGACCCTTTCTCGTTGCATTGTGTCCCATGCCAAAACTGCGACGACTCCTGTAGGTTTTGATGGAGTGAATCATTCTGTCTTTTACCACCCAGATTTGTCCTAGAACCCTAGGGTGAACTTCCTAGTTCCATGTTTGATTTATTCCTACGTTTAAAGCTTGCTTGTGATTGGTTTTTAGTGATTGAAAGTCTTTCTTTGCATTTTGCAAGTTTTTTACTTTTGCTCATTGTCACAAGGATATAATCTCAGATCCTAATCTGAGTGCTTGTTTGACGAAGAGTCTTTGGTTTGTTCTGAGTTTTGGATTCATTTTGTTTGCCAGATTGTTTTTTGATTAAGAAACACTTTTTGCTTGCTTATGTCAAGAGTTTTTCTTGTCTTTTTCGCTTTTGCCTACATTACGAATTTGATTTGGGAATTGTGTTGAGAATGTCTTGATTTTCCTGGATTACGTTTTCCTTCCGTTATCACATCTATGATTTTGTCTTGGAAAGGAAGAATTGAGTTCATTTATTCTTTTTAGGTAATCCCTTATACAAAATTTTTTACATTCGAAATATTTGTAAAGAGAAGAAATTGGAAAATTTGTAGTTCATGATTGTTTGGAATTGTGTTCATTCAGAATTAAGGAATTGCAATTGGTAGCTTGTTGTACTTCAAAAGACATACCTTCTCCCTAATGTAACTAGAGTTCATTGAATTGAAAATTGCACATTCATCTCTTTTTGCATTTTATTGGGTCAAGGTCACAACATCAACAGTTTCACTTCCATCTTCCTTTTTGAGTAAGCAATAGCCTCTAAAACACAACGTAAATTTAAAATTTATTAGTAACTTTTATTTTCCAGTGATATTTTTCACCAATATTAGCGAGTATAACGCTTTGGAATAGGTTGTAAGGCACACTCTCCAAAGCATCAAAACACACAATAGTATCTTGTGATAGGGATAGTTCAAATCGAATTGCTACATTTTGTCCTGGGAAGCCCTTCTCACACAAGGGTCAAACCCGAGGTCGCATTAAGACTAGCAGAGTTACTCACCATGCTTTGTTGGTCTTGGAATAGAGATTGCGCGTATTATGGGGGTCACTTGAAGGTATACCCACAATTATGAGCGGAAGCCTTTCGAGTTGATTTCAGGTTAGATACCCTGCCTTTGCGCGTGGATCGGATTGTTGATTGTTTCCCCAGGCATTACTGTTGTATTTGGTAACCTTAGTATCCTATCTCTCTAGGATCCTTACACGAGGTGACCGTGGAGGGGCAAGTCTTCACAGTACCTGGAATCGACGTTGGCCAAACTCACTCGGGATCCTTGGAGGGTATACCCATGATTATGTGTGGGATCTTGCACCAAGGTGTAAGTCCGTTAAGTAGGTTGTCAACGTAACTTTTCCACCCGCTTATCCCAGCCCCTTCTTGCCTTGATTTCACGACGTTGGATTTCATCACCGACTAGTGACTTCGAAATAAGAAGGTTTGTTTGCTTGGTTTGATTCCGATATTTTATTAGTGAGTGTTGTTTATTTCCTCTAGTCGGCCATAGATTTTCTTAGTTATTTACTTGGCTCGAGCAACATCAGCCTTCGTCGTTCACGTAGGATGCAAGGGATACCCCCGGAAGATCCATAAGGTTACCAACCCTTGCCTTCTAACTCACTAGAAGGCTCTCTAGAGGGAGTAGTCAACAACGAGGTAACTTATGAAGTTGGAAGCACACACTCTTTAGAAGGATTTCAAATTGTTTCAGACTCTTTAGAGGCATTCAGACTTCCCCCTCTTAGACCAGATGTGCATATACTTTGCATGAACTCTTCTGGAGAAATTGTTGTTGTTGATAATACTGAAATACCTACCGGACCTAACCCAGGATCTGGAGTAGAGGATCCACTTTTTCACAGTGAACCATTTAGGACCTTGACTCACACTGATGGAACTTCCTTTCCTAGTTCTATCCCTTTGATAGTACGTGATCTGTACGATAACCTAGGAGCAAGTCCTGATCAACCTATGGAATCACAAGTGCCAAAGACATCTATTACCTAAACGGTACCTTTAGACCATTTTACTGGTACTACCAGTAACATCACCACCATTCTAGACCAGTTGTTGATTGGTTCTCACTCGATTCCTACTCTCCAAATTGCCCATTCTACTATGGTCCCACAAGCTACCATGATTCCTACTGGAAATGTGGTTATTTCCCAAGCTCCAATTGGGACACCACTTCCACCTAGATCGAATCCGTCACTTCCCCCTGGGTATAGATCTCTAAATACTTCTGTTGCTACCTCTACTCAGGTTCCATCTAGATTTTCTGGACTTTTTGTTCCTCCTGGGTATAATGTTGTTGCTGGTTTTGTTCCTACACTTGCTCAGGTTCTCTCCGGAGGGTCTTATGTTCCTCCTCCACCTTCTCTTGGAGGATCTGGCCCTAGTGGCTCCAATCCACTTGGAGGCACCAGTCTTTCTATCACTTCTGGTTTCCATATTTCGGTTGGAGGTCAATCTCAATTTGGGGGACAACTTCAGATTGGGGCACAACCTCAATTCGGGGGACAACCTCATATTGGGGCACAACCTCAACTTGGGGGACAACCTCAGGTTGGAGTCCATAACCCATTTTATGGACATAACACACTTGTGGTACAATATTTACCTTGGCATCTTCCTTTCCAATGAAATCTACAACCGCCTGGGGGGAAACATCCTCAAGTTAACTCTTTTGTACCCCTTAACCTCGGTCAACCATATCTAGGTTCTTTTAATCCTGCTTGGGGTCCAGACATTCAATGTAGTGTTCCTTTCCAAAGGAACAACTCTAGTCAACCCAACCCTATGGGCTATGTGTCTGAAAATCCTCCACAACCGAATCTGTCAGGACTGTCTCCTTATTTGCAGACTACTTATGGTCCCATTGGTATACCTACAGGTCTCCCCCCTCAAAAATACCAGTTTCCACAAGTGAACCGACAGTTTCCTTTCCTATCCACTTTGGACTTACCTGATCTGTCTAGGATTTTGAATGATCCTATATTACATTCTCCTTACTGGCCTGTCATACCAGCCAAGTTACCGTCCGACATTCCTAAATTTGATAGTCGAGCAGGAGAAGATTCGAATAATCATGTTATGACTTTTCATTTGTGGTGTTCATCCAATTCCTTGATGGATGACTCCGTCAGATTACAACTTTTCCAACGAATTCTCAAAGGTTCGGCAACAAAATGGTACATCGAGTTACTGCGAGATTTCTTCAATGATTTTAACAGCTTAGCGATGGAATTTTTGACACATTACCAATTACCAATTCGATATGATATGAGATCCAAAATTTTGTGTTCTTTCAAGCAATCCTCATCTACTCATATTTCCGATCACATTCATGAGTGGAGGAGAAGAAGACGTTTAATCAAAGTTCCTCTTCCTGATCAACAGTTGGCCGAGTGGTTTACCAAATCACTCATTGGACCTATCACTCATGATGTCACCATGGGTGGTGTTGTCACTAACGAGCAGGCAATTAGTCGTGCTCAATATCTCTATATTGTTTATTTGCAAACGAGAACACTTTACGCTCTGATCCCTGACGCTCCTTGTCCTTCCACAAAATGTACCCCAAAATCTCCAACAACTTCTCATGCTGTTGATGATGTGATTGGAACCTTCCACACTGAGACCCAGTCGACGCAAGCTGGTCACACCAATCCCAAACCTAATAATTCTAATGCAAACAATTCTCTCGCTCCTTCTCCTTCCACCGGTAAGACCGTCGAAGTTAATTCTATTCAATCCGCACCTACCGGAATGAATCAAAATAAAAAGAAAGGGAAGGGTAAGAACAAGGAGGAAAAGAATAATAATCCACAATCTAGTAAATCCAAAATGCAAATCGATGATGAGAAAGACAAACGTAAGCCTTGTCACCCCTACTTGATTTGTGGTGATGATCATTACACGAAAGATTGTCCAAGACGCGGTGAGGTTACTAAGTTCCTTTAAGGGAGCGGAAAATATCCTACACCTATCCTTTTGTCACGACCTTTCCCTTCTCAGTAGCAAGCCCAACTGGTCATTCATGACCAAGCTACCCCTTCTACCTCTTCTTATGTCCTTATGTGTACACGTGATTCTAAAAAAACGAAGTTGCAGTTGCAACTCGAGCCAAATATTACTCTCCGTTAAAAGAGAAATTTGATGATATACCACCTTCGTTGGTTCAACCTTCTCCTTCAAATTCATCCCCAAACGGTCCTCTTCATCTTGAAAGACCGGGTCTCGATACAGTTCTTCGCCCTCCTCCCAAGGGCATTGTTCGAAAGTCTACGTTCAATCCTCATGCACATGTTGCACAAAACTACAGTATTGTAGAATACCTTGCACAAGCACCCTCTACCATGTTAGCTCTCGAAGTCCTACAAAGTTTTCCTGCTCAACGAAAGGCACTGTTAAAGGACATCGGTGGAATTGATCCCACAGATACTAATCTCATAATCTTTGACTTGGAAGATCACGTTCCAAGGCTTCCTCCTCAATTAACATTCTAGATCCAAGTTGTTGTTGAAAAAAAGAATAGATGTAGAACTGTTATTGACGAAGGAGCCTCGACTTGCGTTATGTCTGTTACTTGTTGGAAAGCCATTGGCTCTCCTACCCTCACCGAATCACACAATACACTTAAGGCTTTCAATGGTACAGTCTTTAGACCCTACGGTGTTCTTCGCTCATTGTCTATTATGTTGGAAGGTAAATCGGTCAATGTCGAAGTTGAGGTCTTCGATGCACCTCTTGATTATAACATTTTACTTGGACATAGCTAGATTGATTCCATGCGTGCAGTTGTGTCTACGCTTTTTCGTGTGGTACGTTTCCCACACCAAGGAAAGGTCGTTATTGTTGACCAACTGGCCTTCTTTAATTACGATTCCCGTACTAGCAACGTTCCTTTCATCTCGAAGACACCCCCTGGTTATGAGAATGTCGGAGTGGGTCTTCTGAAAGATTCAACTTTGATGGGTACTTTTCCAATCCCACCACCTTATATTCTCCCTACTTTTGTTGCCTCTATTAACATGATATCCACCACCATTCATGAAACCCCTGCGTCATATGACCCATGGGTAGTACCTATCCTTGGTGATTACCCTCGTTACGATGACAAGATGCCTTTAAGTCCGGTCAAATCCACTTACCAAGCTATTCAATCGACATCCCCCTCCCCTCGTTCTCTCTGTGATTCATCTCCTAATCCGTTTCACGTGATATTTCCTACCGATGAGATGATCATGTTAGTCATGTCTATGGAAGACACTTCCTGGGACGATGAGCATCATCGCTCCCTTCTCTTTCTAGAACGTGACACCATAGAGAGTTACCAACGGATTTTGACTCCGTTGACCTGTGGTTATTTCCTCAGTTCCTGAGTCATCACATGATGTTTTGTATGAAGGGACCTTGAGCAACATTTCACCTACCATCCCTCTTGACATATCAATTAAACCCAGAGTCGTGGAGAATGTTCATATTGGAGCCTCCTGTTCTACTGACGAGGTCCACAAGTATAAATCCCTTTTCCAAGAATTCCACGACGTTTTTGCCTGGAGTTACGAAGAGATGCTAGGTATCGATCCTAATATCATTGTACATGATATTAAGACATACCTGGATGCTAAACCCGTTCAGCAGAGACTTTGTCCAGTACACCCACACAAAGATGCTGCTATCAAGCTTGAAGTTGATAAACTTCTTAAATCTGGCTTTATCTATCCCGTGGCTTTGACTAATTGGGTATCCAATCTAGTTCCAGTGAATAAAAAACAAGGTACCATCTGCATCTGTGTATATTATAGGGACATAAATAAAGCTTGTCCTAAGGACAATTACCCAACCCCTTTCGTCGACCAGATCGTTGATGACTACGTCAACAACAAAATCTTCTCTTTAATGGATGGTTTCTTCGGCTATAATCAAATCAATGTTTTAACCACGGACGAACACAAGACCACTTTTATTTGCCCTTGGGGGACCTTTGCCTACCAGAAATTACCCTTTGGTCTCAAGAATGCCGGCGCGACTTTTCAGCGTGCTACGTATTATGCTTTCCATGATATTAAGCACATTGTGCAACCTTATCTTGATGATCTACCAACGCATTCCCTACGTTGCCATGATCACCCGACGCATTTGAGGGCCATTTTCATATGTTGTCGTTATTATCGTATCCGCTTAAACCCACACAAATGCATTTTTTGTGTGGAGTCCGACAGAGTGCTTGGTTTTATTGTGTCGATACACGAGATTCGAGTAGACCCCTTGAATTTTGAGGCTATCCTTAATCTACCTCCTCCTTCCACTTTACGCCAGCTCTAAAGTTTGCAAGGGAAGGAAAACTTTTTACGTCATTTCATCCCCAGTTATGCTGAATTGACGAAAGGATTCACTCGGTTACTCAAGAAAGGTTACGAGTTTGTATGGGATGATACCGAAAACAAATCCTTTGAAGCTTTGAAACTTTCCTTAACCCGTACACCATTACTCTTTCCCCCTGACTATAGCCAGGATTACTTCCTCTACTTAGTTTCTTCAAACTCTACCGTCACCATGGTTTTAGTCCAAGAGAATGATTCACACGATGAACATGTGATATACTATTTGAGTCGGAGTCTTACGACCACCGAGACCAAATACCTGCATGTGGAGAAACTGGCCTTGGCAGCTGTTGAAGTTGTCCAACGTTTTCATCATTATATCCTATTACACAGGACCACTGTTATTTCCGATTACAACCATATGCAAAATATCCTCACCCGACAACCACAAGTGTTATCGGGCGAATTGTTAAGTGTGTACACAAATCAATCCCCCTAGCTTCACTACGAAACTAGAACAAAACAAGACAATACACTACTCTTTCCTTAGCTTTCAATTATCAAATGAGAAATGGATCTAGAACATACCTTTTAAATACTAAAGATCCGACTTCGCCAATGCAATCCAAGCTTCGTCACGAGGTTTATGAGAAATATCTGCAAATAAGCACAAGCCAACGAAGACAAGAATAACAGAGTCTATTTGATATGCAACTATGTACGTGATCAATGAATCATACAATATGGACAAATAACATTCATATAGGAAAGAAAAGTATATATGTATTAAAGAATATGGACGAAACATACAACGAGATGCCTTGATGTTGTCAGGTTCCTTCCAACAGTTCCTTGCTTCCCACACACTTCTAATCCATGGATTCTAAGACTGTAGATATGATAGCTACTCACAATCTATCTTGACAAAGCAAAGCTCAAAGACAATATACAAGCTCCAAAGAATCCAAGCTGCAAAACTCAAGCTCAATCCAATCTAACTTTCTCCACGAGAGCTCCTCTCCTTTTATAAGCTGAAATGGATAAGGTGAGGAGCTTAGGATGATCCCACTAAATCATGAAAGCGAGTAGGATCCAAACCGTTTGGAGGCCACCTCACCATAGAAGCTTCTCCTTCTAGAAGCATCAAGAAGATGCTCATTTTTCCCACGTACAGGAATTTCCGCACCCTAGCTATAGAGCAGCATGCGGAAACTCCGCAACCTAGATATGGAGCAAGGTGCGAAAATCAGGCATTTCCGCACCCTACATATAGAGAAGCCTGCAGAAATTCTCCTTAATAGGGTTTTTACAAAGGAAAATACAACTTATTTTCTCAGGGAAAGTTATTCTCCCTTCTTTCTTTAGGAATTCAGGCTATTGATCCTTCTAAAGACAAAGGATAGGTTTACATCATTAATGGTCATAAGGGGACGAAAATAATGTGTAACAAAGAGCCCACCAAAGTAGGAAGTTAGAACAGAGTGATAGTTGAAATAGTTTGTCGAATGTGTGTAGGGAACAAGGAATAGTTGGTCAGAAACCTGCCAACAAACAAGGAAATACAGTACAATAATATATCATCACTGAGGTAGGCATTCCCATACTCAGAATACAAATGACTCAAAGCATAAATGCCGACATGCGAAGATCGATGTCAAGTAAGACAGGTCATGGCCACCAAACATACACTGTGGATCCATGCCAATATGACTCAAATATGAACATAGCCACCAAAAATACACTATGGATCTATGTGTTAAAGACTCAAATTTGAACATAGCCATGAGACATACAATGTGGATCTATGCAACAATACAAACTGAATATACTCCAACGTAACCTGAATCTGTCAGAAAAGATTCAGGGTCTTCATCTCCACCACTCTATAGTATGAACCTAACCATGCGAATACATGTGCTGAAGTCGAACATGGTAGAAACCACTTGATTATCGGTCATTAGTGTATACCGTTAACAAGTGCGAGGGAAATCACCATTAATGTCAATGACTCCCAAGGTACCCTGGTACAATCCAACGAATGTGAATTAATGAGATGAAGTCGAACACTCGACGAAATCTCTAGATCAAGTGTCAATAATGAAAACCTACTGTCGAAAGTGAGGAAACCTGTCATTGAGGCATGCAAGTTTCAAGGTACCAATTAGTTTCTAAGTCTAATTCCTAGATAATGAGTTGAAGTCGATAGGAAAAGACCCGTCACAGGAGGGCCTTAATGTATCCCCCATCAATGACACAAAATGGTAATAAGATTTGAAGTAGATCAGAATAACAAATGATTCAAGACTGACTCAGGGATGACCGATACAATAGAAGGCTTAAGGACTACAAAAATGGCCAGTGCAATAGAAGGTTTTCCGGGTTGAACTTCTCTTTGAACATATTGATGACACGACAATTGTCTTGGAAACACTGACTCAACAATAGGGATCATAGACCAAAATGGAATCTTATAAAGGAGTATGATCAGAAGACAAGAGGATTTTCCAACCCAGACACAAAGCAAGTGCAAGGGTGTCATGTTCAAAGGCGACTCTTCCATAGAATACAGGTTTAGATACATTTCTTTCCCAATTTCCCCCCCACCATTTTTGGTGAGCACCTCTTTATTTTTACACAAGCTTGAGGAGGATAACATATGCTTGAGATGTTTAATGAACCTTAGAAAGGAGTGGTTTGGTCCCATATGGGCCTTTCGATGTTTGTTTTACGAGTCCAAAGAAAGAAAACTCATGGGTTTTTCATGTTTAGAGAGTCTGAAAAACACTTAAAGAAAACTCTGGTGCCATATGGGCCTTTCGATGTTTGTTTAATGAGTCCAAAGAAAGAAAAATCAGGGGTTTTTCATGTTTAGAGAGTCTGAAAAACACTTAAAGAGAACTCTCTCCGTTCCTTTTTTGTAAATTAGTTCGACGAGACCGAAAAAGTGATAACCTACCGCCCATTGAACGTTTTCTTCAAATACTTTTATGAGCGTGAAAAGAGCAAGGTCGCTCGACAATATTTTCATGTTTAGAGAGTCTGAAAAGAGATTAAAGGGAACTCCAATGGATTCCTTTTTCGTATAACCTTTATGTGTCTGAAAAGTGATAAAAGTATACTCGGTTACATTCTCACGTATTTACGAGCACGAGAAAGAACAAAGACTAAGCTAGGTAACTTATTCTCATGTATTTACGAGCATGAGAAAGAACAAAGGCTAAGCTCGAGATTGTTTTCATTTTTACGCAAGCTTTAACACAAAACAAAGATATGCTTGGGATAGATTTTATTTTTACACAAGCTTAAAACTAGCCAAAACTATGCTTGGACTTGGTTTCATTTTTACACAATCTTGAACCAGAGAAAACTATGCTTGAGGTAGGTGGTTTCATTTTTACACAAGCTTGAACCATAGGAAAATATGCTTGAGGTAGGTGGTTTCTTTTTTACACAAGCTTGAACTAGAGAAAACTGTGCTTGCGACTTCCCAACGCATGGTTCACGGATTCACATGGTTGGTACTTAGCCCCCAGCTTAAGAATCTAGTGGCTCAATTTCAGCGTGAAGTCCAGAGGCTGGAAACAAATGCCCCCGAAGCTTCATTTCGTTCAACTGCAAAGGTGAAGGAAATGAAGCTTCAAATACTAGACAAAGGACTTGACTCAAACAGAGAGGGGGAACAACTATTTCATTTTTTAACGAGCTTGATAGAAGAATAGGAACTATGCTCGAGAATCTAGGTTCAATCCCCAGGCCTCTGTTTCATTTTTTAACGAGCTTGACACAGAAACAATAACTATTCTCATAGGCTCTATTTCATTTTTTAATGAGGTTGCCACAGAGACACAAAAAACTATCCTCACAAGTTCTGTTTCATTTTTTAACGAGGTTTCTACAGAGACGCAAAAACTATCATCGCAATTGGTTTCATTTTTTAACGAGCTTGAAATAAAAAAACCATGCTCAAAGCTGGTTTCATTTTTTAATGAGCTTGAAATCAGAAAAGCATGCTCAAAGCTGGTTTCATTTTTTAATGAGCTTGAAATCAGAAAAGCATGCAAAAAGTCGGTTTCATTTTTTAATGAGCTTTAAATCAGAAAAGCATGCTCAAAGCTACTCTTCTTGATCATGGCTTCCAAGAGGACAATGATCTGGGAGGACACCAGGTCAAGGGACAAAACTCGATCATGGATTCCAAGAGATCTTCACTGGACGGAAGAGACACACTCTGGAAGGACACCATGTCGAGGGTCACGACAGGGGTAAAGAGATCAAGATCTAAAAACCCTATCGAAGAGATGACCATGTCAACTACTAGATCTAAGTCATAAGAGACCGATCTTACAGTGAGAGACTCATCTTCATTAGCAGTTAAAGGCATGGGAGACAATGCCACATAATTAACTTGTGGCGGGGGCGATACCGTCTACATATAAGAACCATTTAGGGAGGTCATCTAGTCAGGACCAATGAATGAAAGGTGATCAATAGTCACAATTCTTCCATCGTGAGGGAAATATATCACATGAAAAAGAGTGGACATGATATATTTCATGGCATAGACATAATCCTGCCCAAGGAGTAAAGAGAAATCCAAGGGGTCTTGGACTACCATAACGTTAATAAAGACAATTTTCCCTCCCAAAGTTACAGGAAAATGAGGAAGGGTCCCTAAAGGTTGACTGGTTCTTCTGTTAAAAGCTAACAAATTTTGCGTAACTGGTGCAAGCTGAGGACAACCCAAAGCTTTCCAAGCAATAGAGGACAAAATACCAACGAACACACCTTCATGTATCAACGTCTGAAGAACGTCCCAACCACAAACATGTACTATGATTTGGAAAGGAATGTGAGAGGGAAGACGAGGTCCAATTAGCACACCCCAATTAAAAAGGATGGCCTCATTACTTGGAGGAGGTTCCACGGGAGAAGGAGGAATGCTCCCCAGCATGGTAGATTCCGTATCAACGAGAAAAACATTGGCAGTATCGGGTTTACTCTCTAGCGAGAGAGTAGGATCGAGTGGTAATGATGTCAAATCGACTACTTGGGTTTCATTCTCCAAGGGGAGAATGGGGTCGACAGGTGGAAATCCATCGACCGCTTGGGTTTCACTCTCTAGAGGGAGAGTGGGATTGACCGAGGATGGGATCAGATCAACCACTTTGTCAACTGGTTCAACTAAGGACGTGACCAAATTGACTACATGATCAACCAGACTGATCGATGAAAGGGTTGGATCGATCATTCCATCAACTACAGGTGGGTCGAGAGTAAGCTTGCGATAAGCAGCTGGAAGTTGGGGCTGTGAAATAGTCATGTCTTCTAGTAATTTCGAGGCTTTGTCCATATGAGGGAAAAGGTGAGTTAGATGACTCCCTTTGCATAAAATACACAGAACTTGACTCTACTTTTCTTCTTCCCAACGATATCTTGACTAGTTTATGGGAGATCATCAACATGTTGTTCAGAGGCTGACGACATGGGTTGGCGAGGGTGCATAGACCATGCTTCTATAACCTTGGATAGACCAGGGAAATCTTTAAGAAGATGGCTACCCTTACAAAGCCTGCAAGGGTACTTGGGCTTACGAGTTTGGGTTGTGTTGGCATCATCAACACTCCCAACACGATTAACAGTAACTGGTCATTTTCCAACATGTCGAGCAGTGGTTGGAGGTTTATACCCTTGCTTATTTTTCTTCTTCTTAGTCTTCCTTTTCTTCTGCTTCTTATCCACTGAGTTACTAGATTTAGAGCTTTCAATCGGCGAAGAAGATGAAATGGAAGAAGACCTTTCAAGTGAAGAAGGCGAAGAAGATCTTACTAGTGAAGAAGGTGAAGGATCAACATGAGGTTGATGTTTTTGGGAGGAAGTGCTTACAAATGAAGCACTAACTGCATTTGGGACTACCTGAGTGGAAAACAACCATACTGGTAATCCAATTGTGAGACCTGGAAGGCTCAAAGTAGCGATGTGGGGAGGACCAATGTTCCCGTAAGAAGGAAAAACAAAAGGTTCCCCTGGAGCAGAGGTTCCTTCATTGGTCATTCTGGGAACTGCCGCCATTAAAAACAAAAATCCAACCTAGAGTCAACTAGAGAAAACAAAACAACACACACTAAGAATCTAGGAAGCAAACAAGCAAACAAAACCTTCTCACAATGAACACACTAGTTGGTGATGAAATCCAACATTGTGGAAACAACACAAGAAGGAGCTGAGATAGAGCGGGTGGAAAAGTTACATTGATGACCTGCTTAACAGACTGACACCCTGGTGCAAGCTCCCACACATAATCGTGGGTATACCCTCTAAGGAGATCGAATGAGTGTGGCCAACGTCGATTCCAGGTACTGTGAAAACTTGCCCCTCTACAGTCACGTCGTGTAAAGAACCTAAAGAGAAAGGTCACTAAGATTACCAACTACAAAAATTATGCCTGGGGAAACAATCGACAGTCTGATCCACGTGCAAAGGCAAGGTATCTAGCCTGAAATCAACTTGAAAGGCTTCCACTCATCATTGTGGGTACACCTTCAAGCGACCCCCATAATATGCAAAATCTCTACACCGAGACCAACAAAGCAGGGTGAGTAACTATGCCAGTCTCAATGCGACCTCTTGATTGACCCTTGTGTTAGAAGGGCTTCCTAGGACAAAATGCAACAATTGGATTTCACCGCTCCCTAACGCAAGATTCTATGTTTGTTTGCAGCTTTGGAAAGTTATCTTTCACACCTATTCCAAAGCCCTACAACTAATCTAACGTAGGTTTGCTACCAAAAAATACAAAAATGTCTAATCAATTTTTATAAGCGCTTTATTTTAAGGCTGTTGTTACTCAAGAGGAAAATGGCGTGGACTAAATGATGTTTTGACCGACTCTAAACAATGCAAAAGAAATGAGAATGAAAATATTTAATTTCGATGAAAGATATATTACGAGAAGGAGAAAACGTTTATAATTCCCAGATGCACAATGTCCCAATTTTTTTATTAAACTCATTAATATCAAGAACTTTATGAAATGTGCAAAAGAGACTGTACAACAATACATGATTCTTGGCCAAAAACCATGAAATTTCGCTACTTCAAATGCAAATATGCCCCCAATCTAATGTAAAGCAAGAAATTAAATCTTTTTTGTTTCAAAGATAGGTAAAAGAAATAGAGAAATTCTTCAAAACAAAAGCAACCCAAACAAAGTTTCTCTTTTAACACGAGTTATTCAGAAAAAATAAGTGTTCTTTTCACTAAACAATTCTAAAGAAAAAACAATTTTTTATAACTGAAAGATACTCAAAGCAAGAGACCAAATCTTTCAAAAGCAAACAAAGCAAAGATGGCTAAAAGAAACTCAAAAAATGTCAAGCAACTGTATACAGATCATAATCAAACCCAAAAATTCACCCCAAAACCAAATCCAAGATCTGGGTAAGGAAAAACAATCAAAAATAAAAAATTTCACAATCGCCGTAGGTTGTAGACTAACACAGTGTGTCAATCCTAGGTTTCCGCAGGCTAGATATGTGTAGGATGTAGAATTCCACATTGGTCTAAACAGGCAGGGTGCGACGACCCTATAAAAAATGGAAAAAATAAAAAATATGAAGGTTTTCCAATGAATTTAAACAGTCAAAGAGTCAAGTTGGATCTCCCAGTGACTCAGAATATAGAACCCAAGCAATCAAAGCAAGAAAGAAAGACAAACTAGGAAAAAAATTGGATCCCTAGAATGGTCGCCAATTTTGTTATCGGGCTAATTGTTAAGTGCGGACACAAATCAATCCCCCTAGCTTCACTACGAAACTAGAACAAAACAAGACAATACACTACTCTTTCCTTAGCTTTCAATTATCAAATGAGAAATGGATATAAAACATACCTTTTAAATACTGAAGATTCGACTTCGCCAGTGTAATCCAAGCTTCGTCACGAGGTTTATGAGAAATATCTGCAAATAAGCACAAGCCAACGAAGACAATAATAACATAGTCTATTTGATATGAAACTATGTACATGATCAAGGAATCATACAATATGGACAAATAACATTCATAAAGGAAATAAAAGTATATCTGTATTAAAGAATGTGGAAGAAAGATACAACTAGATGCCTTGATTTTGTCAGGTTCCTTCCAACAGTTCCTTGCTTCCCACACACTTCTAATCCATGGATTCTGAGACTATAGATCTGATAGCTACTCACAATATATCTTGACAAAGCAAATATCAAAGCCAATATACAAGCTCCAAAGAATCCAAGCTGCAAAACTCAAGCTCAATCACATCTAACTTTCTCCATGAGAGCTCCTCTCATTTTATAAGCTGAAGAGGATAAGGTGAGGAGGTTAGGATGATCCCACTAAATTAGGAAAGAGAATAAGATCCAAAGCATTCAGAGGCCTCCTCACCATAGAATATTCTCCTTCTAGAAGCATCGAGAAGACGCTCGTTTTTCCCACATACAGGAATTTCCGCACCCTAGATATAGAGCAACCTGCGGAAACTCTGCAGCCTAGCTTTAGTACAGCCTGCGTAAATCAGACATTTCCGCACCCTATGTATAGAGAAGCCTATGGAAATCCTCTTTAATAGGGTTTTTACAAAGGAAAATACAACTTCTTCTCTCAATAAAAGTTCTTCTCCCTTCTTTCTTCAGGAATTCAGGCCACTGACCCCTCTGAAGGCAACATATAGGTTTACATCATTAACGGTCATAGGGATGATGAAAATAATGTGTAACAACTAGGGGGCAAGTACTCCAAATGGATAGTTATTCTCCAGGAGTTTGACTTAGAGTTTGAATGTGCTAAGTCCAAGAAATGTTTGGTTTTCGTCGAATTGATATGTGACCATTCCTCCAC
Source organism: Picea engelmannii (assembly GCA_009831015.1). Lineage (NCBI taxonomy): Eukaryota > Viridiplantae > Streptophyta > Pinopsida > Pinales > Pinaceae > Picea > Picea engelmannii. The sequence continues at coordinate 41,689 of ML847976.1, read as the reverse complement.
TGAGACGGAAATGTGGCAGAGGATTCCTTACATGATGAATCCCTTTTTATAACCAGTTTTGATGACGTATGGTACAGAGATATCATTATCTATCTCTAGACTCAAACTTTCCATCCCGATCTATCCAGTACAGATTGTCATCGTATACAGTATCAAGCCACCCAATACATCATTCTAGGTGATACTCTTTACCACCGCAGTGTTGTTTCCATTTTTCGATGATGTCTCGCTTACGACAAAGATGAGAAAGCTTTGAATGACTGTCACTCTAGAGCATGTGGCGATCATATGTTTGAGAATTCCACTGCCCAAAAGATCCTACGAGCGGGTTATTTCTGGCCTTCTTTGTTTAAATATTGCATTACTATTGTTCAGAAATGCCATGCTTGCCAAACTTATCATAACAAGGTAAGATCTCATCCTGCTCCTTTACATCCTGTAGTTTCCATTGGTCCATTTTCCAAATGGGGCATTGACTTCATGACATGCAACCCTCACTCGACCCGGGGGCATGGATACATCATTGTAGCTGTGGATTACTTCACTAAATGGGCTGAGGCAATGCCTACATTTGATAATACCGGGAGAACTGCATCATTGTTCATATTCAATCATATCATTACTCGGTTTGGTATCCCTCAAGCTATCGCTACTGATCAGGGTAGTCATTTTCAAAATTTTATGATGTCTGAACTTACTGAAAAGTTGGGTCTTCGTCATGAAAACTCAACCCCTTATTATCTGTAGGCCAATGGCCAAGTTGAAGCAATCAACAAATTTCTCATTACTATGCTTCGACGGATGATAGGAATTCATAAGACAACCTGGCACACGATGTTATTCTCAACATTATGGGCCTATTGGATATATGTTAAGTCTGCCACGATATTTACACCTTTCCAGCTAGTTTATGGTATCGAGTTATCTTGCCGATTGAATGTGAAATACCATCTTTGAAACTGGCCGTTGAACTTCTCCCCAATACCTCTGCCGAAGAAGAGAGTCTTTTGTACTTAATGCAATTAGATGAAACCCGTTGTGATGCCACCCTAGTTATTGAAACTCAAAAGAAACGTGTTAAAGGCCAATACGACAAGCATGTCAAACAACGTGTTTTTTCTGAAGGTGATCTAGTTCTCCTCTACGAGCAGGATCATGATTTGCTAAAGGTCGGTCAATTCGATGCCATGTGGCGAGGTCCTTACATTGTCAAACATGTGTTGGATAAGGGAGCTTATGAGCTAGTCGATTATGATGGAATCCTTTTGAGTGAACCCTGAAATGGGCTTTACTTAAAGAATTACTATGCTTAAGTCATTTTTGCACGAGTGCTTGTATTTTTAGTGTATCATACTCTTGTGTGCTTTTTCATTGTTTGGTTTCGACCCTCAGCTGCTTACCTTGCATTGTGCTTGGTTTCCAGATGTCAGTGTCTTCGCTACCCTACATTGTCTTCGTTGATGGCGCTAGTCGCAATACTCAAAACTTAGCATTTGTTGCTTGGGAAATTTACGCACCTACAAATGAATTGATTAGTCTACATGGTGTTTGCATTGGTTGTGCAACTAACAATATCGCGGAATACAGTGCAGTCATCGAATTATTGACCGATGTTGTGTCTCTTGGAATCCTTCATCTTATTGTATGACTCAATTCACAGTTAGTAGTCCTAAAGTTGAGTAACGTCTACTCCATTCGAAGTCCTACGTTATTAAGGGTATATTTACGAATTCCCCTCTTGGAACGTCATTTTGATTACATCGAATATCAACACATTCCTAGATGAATAAATACATTAGCAGATGCATTGGCTAATTATGTGTTACACAAAAATTTGAGAAATTTATAAAATCCAATCACACTTTGTATATACAACAAGTAAGCCGGTAGAAGCCTCATATATATATATATAACGCTAAATTTTTTACAAAGAGTGTTTTTGTCCGAAGACCAAAATATCAAAAATGTGAAGCACATGGCTTCATATACAAATATAGCATCAAGGATGTTGCTCGCTATAACATGCGACTACCTGTGCTACTCTACGGAGTAGTCGACCGATGGAAACAGATACACCCACTGTGTGGCACTGATAACGCCTCGGGATATCATCAATAGAGGGATCCAGGACGTCCATCATCAACCCCTCTAAGTTTTGTTCTATAGCCTCGTAGTCAACCAACAACTAATCCTGCTACCTCGACTCTCTCCGCTCGCCTCTGGATGGGAGATGAACCTGAAGGTCGATGAGGTCCCACGTTCACATCATCAAAGAGATTTTTGATTAGTCACCCGTTAAAGAACATAAAAACATATCATATTTAAAAATCACAAAAATATTATAAAAACAAAATGTACTTCTTACCTATGTTCCCCCATTGAGAACCTTCAGGAAGAACCAAGTTTGGATCACCTCGGAAGTCTATGCCGACATATGCATAATCATCTACCTTAAGCATCTGGGTCCTCAACCAATCAAAGAAAACATCATTATACCCGATGATAGGACCAGTCACATGCCGTGCCATGAGGTCGACCCACCTCTTTGTTCTTGGATCCCGTGGGGTAGGTTTGCCCCACTCTACCTATAGGCGTAAGTTTGGAACCCTCTCCAGGAAGAAGGACACCAAAATCGACCCGTATTTGAACTGTTTCAGGTCACCTCTCCTGCACTAGGTCAACATTTTTTCATGCTTCTCAGAATCCCGTCACTCCAGTTGAAAAATCGTGGCTCCATACATTCCAATGCATACTAAAAATATCTCTAAAGAGCCATATGGGGAGCTGCACTCCCCACCATGTGTGTGATAGTGTAGAGGATAGTCTGTAGAGGTAAGTCACAAACATCTCTTATAACGACTTTTCCGCTATGCTTTTGAGTATCAGGCACGTAATGGGAACTGATATAGTGGCTAATAGGTTCGCCACCTCCCCTGCTACATGTCAGTGTAAATCGAGCCCCATGGCAAGACAACCCGGTCAAGAAGTAGATATCCTCGATATCTATCGCAGGAATGTGAGCCCCCACACAGAATACCTGCTGGTCCACATCCCACATGTGAACTAAGTATTCAAGCAACCTCAACTAGGCCCTCATGGCCTGGATCTTGAAGAATTTTAGCAGTCCACATTGTTAGAGGGAATTTACCATTCCCGGGTCATTCCCAACAAAGTAATCTTCATCCTCATGCTCTCTGTCTCTCCATTCCAATATCCTTACTGTAGAAAACCTGAAATGGAACATAAAAGAGGGATTATCATCTTCATCTCTCTCATGGAAACTTTTTATTGGCCGAAACATCTAAAAACATATTTTGTTTTGCGCACGTCATAGTCTAGCATGCCCGTACAGTGCGGAGTCTTCACATTGCAACTTAAAGCCCCCCTGCGACAACCATGTGTCGTCGCAAGGCACAATACAGGGTGCTTGCGACGACCTTCGCGCACAAGTACCCTTGAAAATGCAACCCAAAAAACCATTTCTAACCAATGAAAAGCAAAAATGAATCCATGAAAAGTTGAAGGAGATGAAAATTACTTGTTCAGTGGAGACCGTTCGTCAAATGATCAACTATGCCTCCCGCAATCTGCAGTGAAAGCTTGAGGTAGTATGGGGGTTTTTGGAACAATTTGGTGGAGTAACAATGAAATATTAAAAATAAGTTTTTACCTATTCTTATTACTTTATTACTTTTTCATTTTTATTTTTATATTATTTTATATATATTCCACCTAAACCCTAAAGTTCTAACGACATTGCAAGTGTTTGGTTTTTTGCAGATGAAAAACCTAAGAGTGAAGTATTGAACAAGGATACATCTTTTGGTTTGTTTTAATACATTTGTTGCATGTACAGATCCTTTTAGAGTTTTTCAGGAAAAATTTCGAGCTTAGGTTTTGTTCCTTTTCATCCTCGTAAATCAATGAGAATGTAACTGAGTATACTTTTGCCGTCTTTTCGTACTCGTATTGGTAACACGAAAAAAAAATCCATGGAGTATTCTTTAAGCTTTGTTCACGCTCCATAAAAATGAAAAGATTGCCGAGTAATCTTGTTCTTTTCACGTTCGTAAAAGTATTTGAAGAAGACATTTGATGAGAGGTAGGTTATCACTTTTTTGGTCTCATCAGATTAACTTATGAAAAAGGAACTTGCAGAGTCCTCTTTAAGTGTTTTTCAAACTCTTTAAACATGAAAAAACCTGAGGTTTCTCTCTTTGGACTTGTTAAACAAACATCGAAAGACCCATATGGGACCGAACCACTCCTTCTTAGGGTTTGTTAAATGTACTTCGAGGGACTGTCTGAAGGATGATTTTACATCAACAAGCATATGTTATCCTCCTCAAGCTTGCGTAAAAATAAAGAGGTACTCGCCATAAATGGTGGGGGAAAATTTGGGAAATAAATGTGTCTCTATATCTGTGTTAGTGGCAGTAATAATCACTCTTGAACATGACATCCCCTTCATCACTGTATCTGGGTTGGGAAATCCATTCATCTCTCGTTTGACCATCCACACGTCCATATGTTTGGTCCTCCTTGAGTCAATGCTGCCAGGACCATTGTCGTGTCGTTCACATGTTCAAGAGAAGTCCAGCCTTAATAAGCCTCCCGTCGAGTCAACCATCTGCAATTATAGATTTTCTACCATGTCGGCCTTCCCTGTGTCAGTTTCCAATCATTTAATACTCTGATCTATCTCAAATATGTTACTTATTTCATGTCATTGATGGAGGATACATCAAGGCCTTCCTGTGACGACTCTTTTCCTGTCGGCTTCAACTCATTTTCCAGGAACAAGACTTAGAAATCATTTAATGCCTTAGAGCCTGCATGCCTCAATGACATGTTTCTTCGCTTTCAACAGTGCGTTCACATCATTGGCCCCTGATTGAAAGATTCCCTCGAGTGTTCGAATTGAACTCCTCCATTCACACTCGTTGGATTGTACTGGGGTACCTTGGGAGTCATTGACATCAATGGTGTTTTCCCTTGCACTTGTTAACGATTTTCATTAATGATCGGTAATCAAGTGGTTTCTACCATGTTCGACTTCGGCACCTATAATCGCATGGTTAGATTAATACTTAGGGATGATGGAAATGAAGACCCTAGATCATACCATTCTGATCTAGGTTGCAATAGAGTATTCATGATTTGTATTGACACATAGATCCACTTTGTATGTCTCGTGGCTATGTCTGAATTTAAGTCATTGTAGCGCATAGATCCACAGTGTATTCTGGGTGGCTATGCTGATTCACCTTGACATGGATCCATAGTGTATATTTAGTGGCCATGACTCATTTGACATTTTGTAATCTGAGTATGAGCATGACTACCTCAGACAACGATATATTATTATGTCGATGCTTGAATGTTTGCAGGTTCCCGACTAGTGCGCTCTTTGTTTCCGACACACACATTCTACAAAGTATTTCGACTGTCACGAGTTCCAATCTCATACTTTGGGGGGAATTCTGTTACAGAATATTTTGGTCATCATAGTGATCCATTGACAACATGTGTTCATGTTCCCAAAAAGATCCTTTCTCCATGACCAAAGTGACTGGCTTTCTCTTCCAAAAAACCCTATTAAGGAAGGTCGTTGCAGGTTGCACCATAAGCAGGGTGCGACAATGCCTGGTCGTCGTACTTTGACCTAAAACTAGTTCACGATGTCTCCGTAGGCTGCTCTACAATTAGGGTGCAACGATGTCAAAAGGCTAAGAAAAGGTCGACCTTCACAAAATTTCTAGAAGGAGATCTTCTAGAAGGCGAGGTGGCATCCATATGGTTGGGATCCTACTCGCTTCTCTAATTTGGTGGGATCATCCTAATCTCTTTAACCATCTCTCTTTCCCCTATATAAAGAGGGATTTCTCATGGAAAAGGCTAAGGTTGATTTTAAGGTTAATGAAGGTTGAATTGGCTAAGATTGTATGGAGAATTCTGTGTTGGATCATTCTTGAGAGCCTCATTTCAGTTCATCAAGTCATTGTGGATCTTCTTCATTCAAGATTGGAGAAAGTGTGTGTGTTGGAGAAAAGGGTCATCGGAAGGGGACCTTGCAACATCAAGGCTTTGGTTGTAATCTCCACTTTCATTATTACATAATACAGTGATATGTTTCTTTCCCATAAAACTCATCTCGTTTTATTGTATGATTCCTTGATCACAAAGATAGGTTCTCATTGAGTATATTATTTCTTTCACTTTGGTTGGCTTGTGTTCCCTTGCAGATCCAATATCACAGGAGCACTGGAGTGGAGCTAGGATGACAACGACAAGAGGAAGCAATATTTAAATGGTATGTTGCCCATTTCTTGCTAGATAGTAAACGCGATGATTAGAGCTTAGGGAAAGTGTCATGTCATGTTCTGTTTTGTTCTAGATCTAGGTGTATCTAGGGAGATCTATTTATGTCCGCATTTACCGATAAGTCCCTTAACAATAGGGCATAAATTTTGCAGTTAAAAGGGTGTTAATTTAGATGTGAAAATGCAAAAAACATTTAGCCATCGTTTCCTCCAAATTTTGAATAATTTGTGCATAAAAACTCAATATTTAAGGACCCTTTTGTGGCTATAAATTGCATGAGGTTTGCAAGCTTTCATAGCAAGAATTTCCAGCCATGTCTTTCCTCATGTCCTCCTAGATTTGTCATTGAAAGTCAAGCTGAGAAGTATCTTTTTGGTGTTGAAATATATATGGAGAAAAAGTGTTTACACCTTGGAAGGATATGAAAAATGAGGTTTAAATTCATACTTAGGGTTGGGAAGTATATGGAGAAAAATAATGGTTAATGATGCCCCCATCATACCTAAAATTGACAAATTGTATGAATTCTATTAGTTATTGTGAATTTATAAGATGATACTTGATGTTTCTATACATATGACATTTACATTTGACATGTCTCACTTTTTATGTTGCATTAGATTTGTGCACATGCCTCCATATAGATGACTTATTTAGGTCCCTTGAGCTTTGCTTTGGATGTTGTACCTTACATAGATCGTTGAGATGAATTGAATAGAGCATTATGCTTCTTGGAGGACATTGAGGAGGCCATTGCATGCCTTGAGAATATTTACGCACATATTTTGAGGGCAACCAACTCCATGAGTAGTTATCTTTTGACACAATGCCCATAATTCCACCGGATCAACACCATTAGATGCAAAATGGACACAAACTTTTTGAAATGTGTTCCTAATAGAAATTCATTAAAAAAAATGGCACAATTATGGTGCTTTTAAAATATGCTGCAATAAGATTATGGCTAATTTTTTTACCACTCATGGTACACCTTTGGACGAGGTCGCTGAGGCTTTTGAGGAGGTCTTTCCAACTTTTAGGAGGTTGTTCCACATGTTGAGGAGGACGAATTGGAACTTGAGGAGAGTTTACTTGATTTGGGGAGCATCTTTGG